>CM035426.1:149295463-149350463 GCA_020310875.1 Ceratopteris richardii | reverse complement strand
GTGTTTTATGCCTTTTACTCTTCCCATTTACAAAGGTAAATACTTTGAACCTTACAAGATAAATGATAATAAGTGATCAATCAAATAATATAATGAAAGGAGTGCACCTAAGTGATATTCCTCAAGCTATATATATAACACCATATATATAACACCACCCATGTGATGGTTAATGTGAAAAAAAATTCTTCAATCATAGTGAAATCTTGTTGATCCCATAGCTCCCCCTCAAGCTAAAGTAAGGTTGATTCTTCATTCTCTCATACGTACAATACGGACAATAGATTTGACCCTCTATACTCTACTTAAGTAGAAACAAATGATAAGACAATTTCCTTTTTCATAAGCTTCTCTCTTACAAAGTGGTAATGGACTTCTATGTGCTTTGTCCTTGCATGATAAATTGGATTTGCAGCTAGATGCATTGAGCTTATATTATCTCCAAATATGTGAGGCTTGGAACTTTCAAGTCCCAAATCTGAGTACAACTCTTTGAGCCATATTACTTCTTGAGCTACAATAATTAGACCTCTACACTGTAGTTCAATTGAAGATAAAGCACTTATTGGTTGCTTCTTAGAACCCCAAGAAACCAATTTTGAACCTGCAAATGCTAAGTATCTAGATGTGCTCCTTCCATCATCCTTTGTTCATCCCCAATTTGCATCTAAATATATTTTGATATCTAAATCTGAAGATTGAGGACATTAGATACCTTCATTAAGTGTCCCTTTGAGGTATTTGAATACTCTCTTTGTAGCAACCATGTCTGGCCTTCTAGGTGATTGCATGATCTATCTAAGCACTCCTACACTATAAGATATGTCTGGTCTTGTGTGAGTAGCATATATCAAGCTACAAACTAGACTTTGATACTATTTATGATCATTAATTTTCTCACTTTCATACAGAGTTTATGATTCATTTCCAAAGGTATACCTACAAGATTGGTGTTGTCCATTATGAACTTAAGAAGAAGGTCTTGAATGTATCTTCTCTGAGTTAGATACATTCCTTTATGTGTTTAAATCAGTTGCATACCTAGGAAATATGTGAGCTCACCTAAGTCAATGACTTTGAACTCTTCGTGCATGTGTCTTTTGATCCTTTGAATTCCATTCAAGTCATCACCTCTCACAATAATATCATCTACATATATACAAAAATAAATAACATCATTGTGATCTCTTTTGATAAACAAAGAAGGATATGTGTTGCTAGTTCTAAACCCTAATCTATAATTCCAAGCTTTAGCAGCTCATTTTAATCTAGACAATGCTTTCTTAAATGTGCAAACATAAGATGTACGATTAGGGTTTTCAAAACCTGGAGGTTGTGACATGTATACATATTCATGTATTCAATCATTTAGAAAGTTATTTTTAACATCAATTTTGACAATTCTCTAATTTCTTGTAGTAGCTAGACTTATCAATGTCATGATTGTACTCATCTTTGCAACTCGTGAGAATGTTTCCTCATAGTCATACCATGAGTTTGAGACCATCCTTTGGCAACTAATCTATCCTTATACCTCCAAACTGATCCACCTAAGTTCCTCTTAAGTTTATATACCCATTTGCAACTAGTTACCTTCTGATTAAATGACATTGGAACCAGTTCCCAAGTATCCATCTCCTTCAAAGCATCTATTTCTTCTTTCACAACCTTCTTCCAATTAGGGTTTCACTTTTCCTCTTTATAGGTTTAGGGTTCTTTTGAAATTGAGTCATTTGCCAAGTAGATTGAATGCTTTGTAACAAATGTGGAATCATATCCATACCTTTCTAGTTGTGTCCTCTTCCTTGTTGACCTTCTAGGTGCTTGCTTGGAGCATTCTCTAGACTCTTGCATTTTTTCTTTGCCTCTCGACTTCCATAGCCTGTAATCTCTTTCCCTTTCATCTTGTTCATCATATGTGTCACTTCATGATTCAGGGATTTTTATCATGCTTGCTTCCTAATTGATGGACATCAGAAAAGATCGTCATACCAAGTCCTATGTTCCTCAAACACAACATCCTTACTTGTAGTCGATCTCATGGTTGAAGGATTGTAGAATTTGTAACCCATTTGAGTTGAATCATATCCAATAAATATTTTCTTTGTTGCCCTTTCATCTAGCTTACCTCTAGTTTGTGATGGTACATGAACATAAGCTAAACAGCAAAACATAATGTCCTACATTAGGTTTTCTTCAGTGCCATGCTTCAAAAGGAGTCATAATTTGAAGTGATTTGGATGGTAGTTTATTGACAAGGTACACTACAGTTGAAATAGCCTCTGCCCATAAAAAATATTTCAACCTCTTTTCTTCAAGAATTGTTCTAGTTGATCCAACCGATTTCACACTCTATGCAATTCCATTCAATTGAGGATGGTAGTCACTTCCCTCTTGATACCTTTATCTTTCAAGAACTCATCAAACTTCTTCAGTAAGTTTAGGAGATACCTTTCTTGCGAAACATATACACCATGATCTGTGTATGTGATTTCCATTCCAAGAAAGTATGATAACTTTCCTAGATCACTGATCTTAAACTCCTTTTCAAGCAATCTCTTCACTTCTTTAATTCCTTCATCTAATGTCCCTGTGATTATAATGTCATCTACATAAATACAAATGTAGATCATACCTTCTTCTGATCTTTTAATGAGTAGACTTGCATCTGCCTTCGAACTTTGGTATCCAAGTTCATTGAGATATTTCACAAGTCTGTAATTCCAAGCTCTTGGAGCTTGCTTCAATACATAAAGTGCTTTTCCTAATCTACAAACAAAATTTGGGTATCTAGAACTTACAAACCCTTCAGGTTGTTCCATATAGACTTCATCTGATATATATGCATTCAGAAATGCATTCTTTATATCTAGCTGACTTAGCTTCCATCCTTTTGATGCTGCTATAGCAATCACTGTCCTTATGGTTGACATCTTTGCCACCCGACTAAACGTCTCATCATAATCTATGCCATGCGTTTGAGCATAGCCCTTAATAACCAGTCTAGCTTTGTATCTGGCTATCCTTCCATCTGCAAGTTTCTTAACTTTGAAAACCCATTTACTTCCAATTACTTTCTTACCATTTGGTTTAGGAACAAGGTCCCATGTCTTGTTCTCCTCCAGTGCGCTGAACTCTTCTTCCATTGCTTCTTCCCATTGCTTCTTGCCTTTAGCTTCATCATAGTTCTGAGGTTCTTCATCATCTTTGACCATATATGCATAATTTTTCTAAGTTATGTACGAAGTATCATAAGAATACCTTTCTGGTTGTCTTCTAGTCCTGCTTGACCTTCTTGGTTCACATTCTTCATAAGTGTCTGCATACACTTCTTCATCAAATATAGGAATTTCTTCATTCCTTCTTGTTAATCCATTTCTGGACGTACTTGCTTGCATATAGTCTTCATCTCTATTCACCTGCACAATTGATTTCCCTTTCTCTTTTCTTCTTACCTCTTCTTCAAATTCTTCAGTTGTATGACTTTGATCTGCATACCAGCTTTTTTGTTCACCAAATGTAACATCTCTGGAAAAAGTAATCTGTTTCGTTAGAGGACTCCATAACCTGTAACCCATCTGTTTTTCATCATATCCGACAAACACATATTTCTCTGCTTTTGGTTCAAGCTTATGTCTGAGTTGTGATGGTACATAAGCATAAGCTACTGATCCAAACACTTTGCAATGATGAAGTGTTGGTTTCTTTCCCCACCAAGCTTCATAAGGGGTCATTCCATTTAACGATGTACACGGTAATCTGTTTACCAAGTATGTAGTTGTATTTACAGCTTCAGCCCAAAGATAATTTGGACAGTCCTTTTCCTTTAGCATAGCTCGTGCAAACTCAACAAGAGTTCGGTTCCTTCTTTCTGCTACACCATTTTGTTGTGGTGTATACCTGCAGGTTATTTCTCTCTTAATACCTGCATTCCAAAGATAATCATTGAACTCTCAGGAGAAGTATTCTCCCCCTCCATCAGACCTCAGTCTCTTAAGCTTTTGACCTGTGAGTCTTTCAGCATATGCATGAAAATGTTTGAATGTTTCAAATACTTCTGATCTTTCCTTCAAAACATATAACGTTATCCATCTTGTAGCATCATAAATGAATAAAACATAATACCTTGAGCCAGTGATTGATCCTTCTTTTGTTGGACCCCATACATCTGTATGAATGAGTTCAAGTACTCTATCATGTTTGAATCCTTTCTTCTAGAACGGTAACCTGTGGGCTTTTCCCATCTGACATGCTTCGCACTTATGAATCATATGTTGGTTCTGTACATTCGGTAATCCCAGTACTGACTGATTAGAAATCATAGCTTTTATTCCTCTTTCATTTAAATGACCTAATCTCTTATGCCAGAGATCAAGTTCTATAATCACCTTTTCACCATGTGTGAGAAACGCTTGACCAATGTTCCCTTGTACTCTTAAAGTAAAGAGTCTACCTTCTTTCTTACCAGAGACGATCTGATTATATCCATTCTCGGGATCTTCTACAAATACTCCTTCATTTGTAAATCTGACCTGAAAACCTTTCTCAACTATCTGTCCCACACTAATCAAATTTTTTGGTATTGTCGGAACATACAAAACATTGGTTAGCAAATCTGCTCCACTTTTACATTTCACTTTTCCAATTGAATGTACACTATGTCTCGTATTGTCACCTGTTTGAACAGTATGACTAGAACTACCCTTTTCCAATTCTGACATTAGTTCTATATTTCCTGACAAATGATTAGAACATCCAGAATCAATGTAAAATACCTTTAGATCTTCGTTATTTGATGTGCCGATTGAGTTCATCATCAATGATGTATGACTTTCATTTTGTGTGTCATTTGCGTAGTTGTTGTAGGTGGTGTTCTAGGATTGATTCTGTCCCCAACTTCTTGCTCCACCTCTACCATAGCCTCCTCTTTGATTCTGTCTACCTCTTTGAAAATTACTCTGATATCTTCCACTTCTGCCTCTGCTATTACTGTTCTGATTTTGATTTGATCCTTGTTGATTGTGCCAACAATCATGAGCCAGGTGATTACTTAATCCACAGATCCAACAAGCCTTCTTGTTGTTATTCTGATTACCTCTTCCTCTTCCAAAACCTCTTGCTCGTCCTCTGCCAATGCCTTTACCTCTTGCATAATAAGCCTGAGAACTCGACTCTTCTTCATATTTTGACTTACCTTTATCTCCTTTCTTCTTGTTCTTCATGTACATTGCAGAGGTTTGTCCTTTATCTCCATCTCCTTTCAGGTCTTGCTCATATGTGAGCATCAAACCAAGCAACTGATTTAAATCTGGTACAAAATGGTTTAAAGAAAGTTCAGTTCAGAGTACGAAAGGTTTCCACCTTTCATCTCCTCTCAAACCTGTGAGCACTTGCGCTATCAATCTGTGATCTTCGACATCATCATTTATGGATCCAAGACTATTTGCTAGATCCTTCATCGTAGTAACATAGTCACTAATGCTTTGATTCGACTTCTTTTTGAACGTTGTGAATTCGGACCATAAGCTAGTCTTTCTAGCTTTCGTAGTATTTTGGAAATGATCTTCCAACGCACTCCATATTTCCTCCGCTTTCTCCAGACCTCTAATGTGCGGTAGTAGATGATCTGTAACGGTATTATAAATATAGGCTCTTGTCGTTGCATCTTTCTTCTGCCACAGCTTCAAGGCTTCTAATTCTTCTTCCTTTGGTTGTCTATTGTCTTCAAAGATCGGCTTCTTTTCTTCTCTGGTCACATACATCATTAAGTCCTTACTCATAAGTAAGGCTTCCATGCGCATTACCCAAGAGGGATAATTATCTCTGTCCAATTTGTCAATAGAAACATGATCTGCCATAATCTTCTTGTTTCTGTTTCTTCTGGTGAGCGTATCGTTAAAGAACTTTCCCTTTTGTAAACCTTTACCTTGAAAATGACTTCGGAATACTTCTTGATACTGTTTGCTATTGATCTCTTCAGCTTTCACCTTTCTTTATGAAAGTTTTTCGAATTCTCTTGTGTCTTTACTTCCGTTTGCTCTTTGAGAATCTTTCTGCTCTTCAGAATCTTTTTGCTCTGATACCACTTGTGGATGATGCCACTCTGATATCACTTTTGATTAACTTGCTCTGATGCCACTTGTGGATGACGCGACAAAGGCCCGAACCTTGTCAAGCCTGCGGAATTTGCCGCGCCATCGGAGCTGGCTAAGCTAGAGTGATATTAGAACACCTCTATAATCAGCAGTAGCTTAGCAAAGTTACTGTCACTCAACATATAAGACTACATTTTGAATTTACTGAAAATTCCACTGGAATTTCACCGGACTGTCACCAGACTGTCACCGGACTATCACTGTAATTATACCAGAATCTTACCGGAATCAACTGCAATTCTATTTGTAATCACTTCAAGTGATTATACAAGAAGTAAGGAAGTGATGCGCGAACTTCCTTCACTGAATGAACTCTTTCTGAAGTTTAAGGAAAAACTTCACCAGTTCTGAGTGCCTCTTTCCGGTCAGACTTTGTATTGTATGTACATATCCATTTCACCGAAATCTTTGATGAACTGATAGTAGAGATGTCTAGCTAAAAGATAAGCTATCTCTCATACAAAACTTTAATTTATTCTGCGAGATATACTTCGTTGTTCTACCGGAAAAACATGTTTACTGAAAGAACTGTAACTGACCGAAAAATATGTTTACTGAAAGAACTGTAATTGTTAACTAACTTTATACTGTAACATGAAAATACTCAGGTTTCTTCACATACGAAGAGTGCGCTCAAAACTTCCACATGAACATGTGTTTTCTATTAGAGAAGATGTGTACAAAACTAGCTTGGCCTCTTCTTGCTCAAGCTATGGAAACTCTCCTACACTGAGTAGTTTCTTCTTACCATCTCTCTCAGATGAATACCTGACATTTCAGGTTTCTGTTATTCATCTTTACATACGCAATCTCTAGCATCTTCTAGACCTATTCTTGATTTCTATATGCACTCTATTCGCACTACGCGCTTTCTCACGCACGCTCTTGTTCTCTCTCTTCTCTGTTCTCGTCTCTCTTTATATACAGTTTTGATCCGGTGTAACAAACTCTAACAAACTCTAATTCTGGAAGTTTCTACATTGTACATTACAGTCGTGAATTTGTCCCTTCACTAAGGCTTTGATTTTCTGAATACTTTGATTCTACTTCTCTTTATCTTTCTTTATCTTTATGTATGTCAAATTCATGAGTGATTCTTCAACAGTTGATTGATCAACCACTTCTAACTTGTTGGTTTTTTTCCTTTTACTCTTCCCTTTTACAAAGGTAAATACCTTGAACCTTACAAGATAAATGATAAAATAAGTGATCAATCAAATAATCAATTAAAGGTGTGCACCTAAGTGTTTTTCATCAAGGTACATATATGGCACCATCAACCCTAAACCGGAACCGAACTACCACCGGAATTAGTGGAACTTTCCCCAATTTTTGATAAACAAAGAAGGATCTAAGTTGCTAGGTCTCAACCCTTGATCTTGAAGGTATGTAACCAACCTGTAATTCCAATGTCTAGGAGATTGTTTCAAACCATACAGTGCTTTCTTAAGTCTATAAACATAAGATATATGATTAGGGTTTTAAAAACCCAAGGTTTTTGACATGTACACCTCTTTGCTTATCCTAATTATACTAATCTTTGCAATTGTGAGAATGTTTCATCATAGCCGATACAATGAGTTTGAGAACATCCTTTGGCAAATAATCTAGCCTTATACCTAAAAATCGATCCATTTGACTTTCCCTTAAGTTTATATACCCTTTTGCAACCAATTACCTTCTCATTGGGTGACATTGGAACAAATTCCATAGTATCCATCTCCTTCAAAGCATCTGATTCTTCTTTCATATTCTTCTCCCAATTAGGGTTTCTCTTTGCCTCTACATAGGTTAAGGCTTCTTTTGAAATTGAGCCTTTTCCCAAGTAGATTAAATACTTTGTAACAAATGTGGAATCATATCCATACCTTTATGCTTGTATCCTCTCCCTTGTTGAGCTTCTAGGTGCCTGTTTGGAGCATTGTCCACACTCTTGCATTTTTGCTTTGCCTCTTGAATTCCATAGCCTTTTCACTTTCATCTTGTTCATCATGTGTATCACTTCTTAATCTTGGACTTGTGCATCATGCTTGCTTCCTAATTGATGGAAATCAAAATGAAGGTCATATAGTAGAGTTACCTTTTGTTTGTCTTCATCATACCAAGACCTATGTTCTTCAAACACAACATCCCTACTTCTAGTGAATTGCATGGTTGAAGGATTATACAAATTTTAACCCATATAAGTTGAATCGTATGCAAAAAATATTTTCTTTGTTGTCCTCTCATCTAGGTTACATTTGATTTGTGATGGTACTTCAACATAAGCTAAACAACCAAACACCTTGCAATGTCCTAGAACAGGCCTTCTTCCATGCCATGCTTCATAAGAATTCATACCTTAAAGGGATTTGGATGGTAGCCTATTGATAAGGTGCACAGTAGTTGAAGTAGCCTCTATCCATAAATAATGTGATAATCTCTTTTCTTCAAGCATTCTCTGGCTGATCCAACCAATATCTTGTTTCTTCTCTTTGAAATTCCATTCAATTGAGGAGAGTATGTGGTAGTCACATCCCTCTTGATACCTTTATCTTGCAAGAACTCATAAAAAATCTTTGGGGAATTATTCTCCCCCTCCATTAGATCTGAGTTTCTTGAGTATCTAACTACATGATTCTTAGCATGGTCTAGATACTTTTTGAAGCAATCAAACACTTCATTCTAACTTTTGATAAAGTAAAAAATAGCCCATCTACTATAGTCATGAATAAATGAGACATAATACTGTGATCCTACTTTTGGGTGTTCCACAAAAGCTCAATCTTGGGTGAACCTAACTTCTAATCCTTTTCAACTATGTGGCCTACACTTATTAGTTTTCTTGTTATAGTGGGAATATATAGTACCTTTCTAAAAATGTTCGTCCTACCATTGGAAGCTTTGACATTACCAATCTTCTTCATAATTATGCTTTGTGTCATCCCTTGTTTGTACTTCATGTCTATGATTTGGACTTTCAAAGTTAGATAAGAGAGCTAAGTTGCCTGCAACACAATTTGAACATCCTAAATCTATGTAGAATAAATTACCATCTTCTTTACTTTCCTTGTGTCTTAGATTCACGAGAAGCATTATCTTCATGTTGTTGATCTTAATAATAATTGTTGTAGTCCTTTTTGTTATGGCCTCTATTGTTAGTTTTGACATTATGTCCACCTCTGGCTGTATTGCTGTCGTATCCACTATTGGAACATCAAGCTTACACTATGCTTGAGGTGGATTTGATCTACATCAAAGACTATCGCGTTGAAAGAATATCCGTTGGAGAGTTCTTTTTCTTATGCTCACTTATTGTTTTTTTTTAAGATTTTTCATGGATCTTTTACCATTGTAAAAGTCTTGAGCTTTACACATGTAAAAGTACAAAGATAGAGATTAAATCCAATGAATTTGTGGTGGTTGAGTTGCATTCAATCAAGCAATCAATCACCTAAAAGAAGATCAAACTAGATCTTCACCTTTCCTAGATTGTAGGAAAGTTGAATTGATTCCCTCCAACAACCATTCCCACCTGCATTTGAATTCAAAATCAACTTGTAGAAGTCGTGGAACACTCCTATAGTCTATATAAAGATTTGAAATCACTTTTACAATACATGGAAGCAATATACATACACTTGTGACCATCATGTCATGCTCCTTCAATTTTCTGCATCATCTTCTTTGCGAGCAGTAATCTTGCAAAGGCTGCTGCTCTCTCTATAGAGCTCCAAATTGAGTGCAATATGGCACATTGGAAAGGTAGTGTCTAGGTTACGCCTATAAATTTTCATAAAATTAGGTTCATTATATTGGGAGAAATCTCAATTTTTCTGTCTCGGGGTCAATCTCTGCATATTCCTGAAAAATAGGAGATACCACCGTTGAGTGTCTGATTCATTCCTATAGCATATTTTGCCTGTTCCTTATAATTTTTTGCATTATATACACTCAGTCCTATGTGTATCACTCCCATAAAAGGATTTTTTCTAATTGTAATCATGCTGGTCCCTATGAGCATTTGAAGTTCATTGTCTCTTCCATAGATAGTAAGTTTTTTGAGCTAGTCGACCCGCGAACCTATCTATTTTGTATCGACTCATTATCCTTGATGCTCCAAAGTACATAGTGCATTTATTTGCACTTATGGCATGCCCATAAGGTCTATTTGAGTGTCCATAAGCTCAAGGGCTGGTCTTGTGCCAGTTGGCTGGACCAAACTTCGTTGCTTCGAAACTCACTTTTATACTTCCTACAAGCTTCTCCAAGTTCTTTTAGTGGTATTAGAGCTAGATCAAGCTGGGTGATAGCTTTCCCTCAATGATCAAGAAACTTGATCCACACAACTACACGGCTTGGCAAATCAGAATGGAGGCCTATTTGCAAGGTAGAAATCTTTATGGAATCATTGCAGGTGATGAAGCTATGCCTATTCCAAGATCCAAAGGAGGACCTATACAAGAGGAGACAGATAAGCTCACACTTTGGTGTGCACGGGATGCTCAAGAAAGTTTGTACATACTAAACTCTATCTCTGACTCTCTATTACCACATATTAGAGGATGCAAGACATCTCAAGAGACTTGGGATGCCCTCGAGACTTTCTTTTCTGCTAGTACCAAAGCAAGAAAGAATCATCTTTGGAACGAGTTCAACCAAATGAAGAAGACACCTAAACAAACTATCACAGAGTTTGTTACCAAGATCAAGGAGGTTGCAGATCAGTTAGCATCTATTGGAGAGCTCATTGAAGAAGAGGCTATCATGAGGCAAATTCTCAACAGCATTCAAACTGATAAGCAATGGCAATCCTTCACGAGGGCTTATGATCTCATCATGGATGTGCAAACTCTAGACTTCAACATCTTTCTTGGACAACTCTTCAATCAAGAGGCCAACAACTGCATAAAGGAAGGTGACTCCTATCATGGTAATTCAACTAGTGCTCTATATGCAGATAAGAAGGATAAGAAGTAGAAAGGCAAGAAGAAGGAAGAAGATGAAGAAGAGACTTCCCAAGCCAACTTCGCAAGCAAGAGCAAGTGGAAAGGGAAGAAGAAAGGACCAAAGCAAGACAAAGCCAAAGGAGAGAATGTTCAACGTTGTGCCATATGCGATAAGACCAACCACACCACTCAAAATTGTTGGTTCAATGGGAAGACCCAGAAAGGAAGTGGAAGAGGTGGATATGGTAGCAATAGAGGCAGAGGTGGACACAACTTCAACAATAGCAACAAAGGCTATAATAGAAGGGACTACAATAATTATTCAGTAGATCAACCACATGAAGACTCATTGCTTTTGATGAATCTAAGCCACAAAGAAGGTAAAGAAGATGATCATTTGTTCTACATAGATTCAGGATGTTAGAATCATGTTGCAGGCAACATTGCTCTTCTATCTGATTTGGAAAGTCCAAAGCATAGACATGAAGTGCAAACAGCGGACGATACAAAGCACAATGTGGAGAAGATTGGTAATATCAAAGCCTCCAATGGCAGGACAAACATTCTAAGTAAGGTTCTCTATGTACCCACTATCACTAAAAACCTAATAAGTGTAGGCCAAATAGTTGAAAAAGTCTTGCAAGTTAGGTTCACCCAACATGGTGCATTTGTGGAAGATCCATGTGAACGCTTCAAGAAGATAGCCAGAGATGAGAAGCATGGTAGGCTCTTTACTTTTGAAGTAGGAGAAACCAGGGACATAGCTCTATTCACTTTTGGGTCTCAAACCCTAAGTGAGCTTGAAGTGTGGCATAAGAGACTTGCTCATGTGAATTAAACAACCTTGAAGGATATATGCAGGGATCAAAGTGTTCTAGGACTGTCGAACATATCAAAGCAACACATGATCAATAGGTGTGATGCATGTGAGATTGGGAAGGCACAAAGACAACCATTTAACCACAAAGGCTACATCCACAACAACTTATTGGACTTACTACATACAGATGTATGGGGTTCAATTCAAGAACCTTCATTGGCAGGATCAAGGTATTATGTCTCCTTTATTGACGACCATAGTAGATGGACTATTCTTTACTTTATCAAGAGTAAGAATGAAGTGTTTGATTGCTTCAAAAAGTATCTCGCATATGTAGAGAATCATATAGGTAGATCACTAAAGAAGCTCAGATCTGATGGAGGGGGAGAATACTTCTCCAAAGAGTTTCATGAGTTCTTGCACAAAGGTATCAAAAGGGAAGTGACTACCAGGTACTCTCCTCAACTAAATGGAATCGCCGAGAGGAGAAACAAGACATTGGTTGGATCAGCACGAACAATGCTTGAAGAGAAGATGTTGCCACATTATCTCTGGGCAGAAGCTATTTCAACTGTTGTGTACCTTGTCAATAGACTACCATCCAAATCACTTCAAGGTATGAGTCCTTATGAAGCATAGCATGGAAGAAAACCTCACATATTTGGAGATAACATAAGTTCCATGAATCTAGCGGCAAACCCTATTTTCCATGCAAGAACCAAACACCTAGAGGTTCATTACCACTTCATCAGGGAGAAGCTCATGGCAAAGGAGATTGACATTTCTTTTGTTCCTACTAAAAAGCAAGTAGCAGATATGATGACCAAGGCACTTGATGGAATAAAGCTTTGTAGATTCAAAGCTATGGCAAGTATTCAACCTATTAGAGAATGAAGACTCAAGCATACTTTAGCTTGAGGGGGAGCTGTTGGAACATCAATCTTACACTATGCTTGAGGTGGATTTGAGCTACATCAAAGACTATCGTGTCGAAAGAATATCCGTTGGAGAGTTCTTTTTCTTATGCTCACTTATTGTACTTTTTCTTAAAAGATTTTTCATGGATCTTTTACCATTGTAAAAGCCTTGAGATTTACACATGTAAAAGTAGAAAGATAGAGCTTAAATCCAACGAATTTGTGGTGGTTGAGTTGCATTCAATCAAGCAATCAATCAGCTAAAAGTAGATCAAACTAGATCTTCACTTTTCCTAGATTGTAGGAAAGTGAATTGATTCCCTCCAACAACCATTCCCACCTGCATTTGAATTTAAAATCAACTTGTAGAAGTCTTGGAACACTCCTAGAGTCTATATAAATATTTGAAATCACTTGTACAATACATGTAAGAAATATACATACACTTGTGACCATCATTGTCATGCTCCTTCAATTTTCTACATCATCTTCTTCGCTAACAATAATCACAGAGCTCGAAATTGAGTGCAAGATGGCTCATTGGAAAGGTAGTTTCTAGTTCATGCCTATAAATTTTCATAACATTTGGTTCAATATATTGGGAGAAGTCTCAGTTTTTTTGTCTCGGGATCAATCTCTGCATATTCTTGAAAAATAGGAGATACCACCGTTGAGTGTGTGATTCATTCCTATAGCATAATTTGCCTATTCCTTATACTCTTGTGCATTATACAAAATCAACCCTATGTGTATATCACTCCCATAAAAGGAGTTTTTCTAATTGTAATCATGCTCGTCCCTATGAGCATTTGAAGTTCATTAACTCTTCCATAGATAGTAAGTTTTTTGAGCTAGTCGACTTGCAAACCTATCTGTTTTGTATCAACTCATTATCCTTGATGCTCCAGAGTACATAGTGCATTTATTTGCACTTATCCTATGCCTATAAGGTCTATTTGAATCTCCATAAGCTCAAGGGCTGGTCTTGTGCCAGTTGGATGGATCAAACTTTGTCGCTTCGAAACTCACTTTTCTACCTCCTACAAGCTTCTCCAAGTTCTTTCATCCACCTCTTCCAATCTCTTTCTAGGTCTTTTCATTGAACCAAAAATTTTGACTTGCGTGGTTGATCTTATCACATATGGCAGAAGGTTGAGAATTTTGGCCTTTTCTTTCTTCATTCTTTGGTTCCTTCTTCTTCCCTTTCCACTTGCTCTTTAAGTTGCAAAGTTGACTTGGGAAGTTTCCTCTTCATCCTCTTCCTTTTTTGTGACTTTTTGTTTCTTGTCCTTCCTATCTGCATATAGAGAACTAGTTCAATTACCATGATAGGAGTTACCTTACTTTATGCTACTATTGGCTTCTTGATTGTTATTGCTTTGTAGGTCCTCCTTTAAGTAGGTCCTCCTTTGAGTAGGTCCTCCTTTGAGTAGGTCCTCCTTTGAGTAGGTCCTCCTTTGAGTAGGTCCTCCTTTGAGTAGGTCCTCCTTTGAATCTTAGAATAGGCATTGCTTCATCAGCTAATACAATCCCATATAGATTTCTTCCTTGCAATTAGGCCTATATTCTAATTTGCACCTTGACTAGCTGACAAAAACCTTCTAAATTTGGATAGAAGTTATGACTTCAAATAGTCAGAGCACCTAGCACATTTATAATTGGACAAATTTCTCTTAAGGGAGTGTCATATATAGGGTTGGCTTACTATAATGCATAAAATCTCTTATTTTCATCATCTAATAGAGCAATAAGCTTAACACTGATTAGATGTTATCTAGACTTTTTAGGACTATGCAAGAAATGACCCTGAGACTTTCAACTTGAGATTTATATGAATCTATTGAACCAAATGACTTGAAAATTTATACACATAAACTAGAAAGTATTATCTCTATAGTGATAATTTAGTTACTCAACTTTTAGATTTATAGAGAGATCAGCAACCTCTACAAGATGACTAAGTCTAAGGAAGAAGGATCAAAGAATTGATATGGCACAAAGCCATGATCAAAGAGTATATGTATTGCATCAAATCATCATTCTCATAATGTAGAAGTGATTTATAGTCATTATAAAGACTCACAGATCTTTCCACATATCTTCTTCATGAATTTGAATACAAAAAATAGACAAGCTTGGTAGTTTAAGGTGAGTGGAATCTTTTCCTACAATCTTGGAAAAGTGGAAGTTGGAGTAATATCAATTTTTTGTTGATTGATTGAGAACTAATATCAATTGTGTCTAACTCGTGGGTTTTGTGTCTTCTACTCTTTCCTTTTACAAAGGTAACTACCTTGAACCTTACAAGATAAATGATCATAAGTGATCAATCAAACAATTCAATGAAAGGTGTGCACATAAGTGTTATTCTTCAAGGTACATATATGGCACCATCCATATGATGGTTAATGTAAAAAAAAAAATTGAAGCATAGTGAAAGCTTGGTGATCCAAAAAATAGAACCAAATATTACAAGAGAAAATCAAGGATAATTTTGGAGCAACTACACATAGAATGATCACTCTAACAGAAAAAACCCTCCACTAGTCTTGGAAGAGTTGAACAAACTGCGAGAACGTTGTTACCTTCCATGCTCAACTATTAGAACATGCTATACTCCAAAGCCCTTCCCCTCTTGATCTCCTCAAGTCTAATGCAACTGCAACTATTCCTATCGAACCCTCATTCAAAAACCATTATCTCGTATGTGCTATGGATCTAATCTCTTATGGACAATCAAGAATTCTTTCAATAATTCTTATACAACTTTCTTTAAAAAGGAGTGTCTCTATCAAATCACGAATCATTTGGTCATTGAATGATGAGGGAATCTATCCTACACTTTAGGATTCACCTTTTGGGTATAATTTTGAATTTGAGTTCAAACTTTGGCTCCAAGCATAACTATAAGAAGAGGATCAAAAAGACCTGCGTGTATCTCAAGCTCAGGAGATCATTTTGAACGACATTCTTTGTGAAGTGAGAGCTCATCTCATAGCTCATTCACCTCTCACACATTGAGCAATGTATATTTTCCAATGACATTGTATTTGTACATGTTTTAATACATATATGATCATTACATTCTCATTTCACTTCTCTGTTATAACTCCATCAAAATTACACACCTACAAAATTTCATTAGCATTGCTTCTCTGGATCGTGAGATATTAATGTATCTTTGTTGTCTAGTCTGATGACTCTTGTAGCCCGTGAATGTCGGGATGAAGCTACGAATTGCTAAACATGTTTCTCTGTATGTAGTCCATCATTTTTTATGAAATCACTCATGATTGATAGCTTACTTTGTTAATTAAAGTTCCCCAAAAGGAATCAATCCAATTGTTGTTGTGCTCAGAGAATTGTTCAAAAAACTGAACAGGGATAAGAACAAAAATAGCAAGTTTTGTTTTTCTTGGATCAACTCCAAGATATCTGTTTTGATCCATCAATTAGTGGATCATCTTTCGAGCAACATATATGAGTGTCTGTGTTCATTAGCAAGCTAAAGCGGGCCACTACACTCTCCAACCATCATTCTTAGCAGGTGTGAAGCACGATCTAGCAACACCACTTTATCTATTGTGACTATCCACCATCTCCTCCAACAGTGGTATCAAAGCAACAACAATCAAGATGGGAGATGTATTTCCATCAGTTATTGACAAATTCGACAGGAACAACTACTCAGCATGGTCACTTACGATGCAAGCCTACCTTCAAGGGAGAAATCTATATGGATACATCTTGGGAGATGAACAGATGCCAATCTTCAAAAGCAAGCAACAACCTACAAGGGAAGAGCAAGAAAGGTTGACCTCATGGTGTGCAAAGGATGCTCTTGCTAGGTCATATCTACTAAACTCAATCTTTGATTTCTTATTACCACATGTTAGGAATTGCAAGACCTCCCAAGAGACTTGGGAAGTACTCTCATCATATTTCTCCTCAAATACAAGAGCTAGGAAGAATCAATTATGGATGGAATTTACAAGTCTAACAAAAGAACCAAAGCAAGGAATGATTGATTATGTAACCAAGATGAAAGATGTGGCTGACTAGGTTGCAAGCATTGGAGAGGAGATAGAAGAAGAACACATAGTGAGGTAGATCATTAACGGAATCAAGGCTGATGACAAGTGGGAGTCCTTCACCACAGCAATGGACCTCTACATGGACATGCAAATACCTAACCTCAACACCTTGATGGGGCAACTCTTCACCCATGAGACAAAACTCAAGAACAATGGTGAAAACTCTGGAGGTTACCAATCTTTAGCCTTTTATACACATAAGAATAAAGCTAAGGATAAAGGTAAAAGCAAGAAGTATGAAGAAGAGGCTAGTACCTCTCAAGCTAATTATGTAGGAAGAGGAAGGCGTGCTAGAGGAAGGAGCAGAGGAGGAAAGCAAGGCAAGGGAGACCCTACAACAACTCACCTTTTAACATTTGTGGTCTTAACAACCACACCACATAAGAATGCTTCAAGAATACAAGGAATCAAAGGAGAAGCGGCTTCCATAGAGGTAGCTATGGGCAATCAAGAGGTAGATACAACAATGGTAGAGGCAACTACAACCATAACTACAATCAAGGCTACAACAACAACAATTATCAAGGAAGTTTTAGAGGAAGAAGGGACTACAACAAATTTAGAGAAGACCAAGAAGACTCATTACTCATCATGAACATGACATCCAAGCAAGGTAAAGATGTTGAGAATCTTTTCTACATTGATTCAGGTTGTTCCAATCATGTGGATAGAAATGTAGCTCTATTATCTCATCATGAAGAACCCAAAGGGAAGTATGAAGTACAAACAGGTTATGATACTAAACACTCTGTCAAGAAAATTGGAAATGTCAAAACATCTCATGGTAGCATGAACCTTTTGAGTAAAGTTCTGTATGTGCCAACTATAACCAAAAACCTAATTAGTGTTGCGCAGATTGTTGAGAAAGGTTTACAGGTCAGATTCACTAAGCATGGAGCATATGTGGAAGACCCCCAACAAGGCTTTGAAAGGATTTCTAAAGGTGAGAAGTCATGTTTATTATTCACATTTGAGATTGAAGACACAAGGAAGATAGCAATATTCAATTATAGAGATCAAACCTTATCTGAGTTAGAAATATGGCACAAAAGGCTAGGACACATAGGTGAAAGAACTCTAAAGCAAATATGCAGGGATAAAAGTGTGCTTGGGATTCCCAATGTGACCAAGCAACATGTGATATAAAAATGTGCAGCATGCCAACTTGACAAAGCTCATAGGCAACCATCCAATAGGAAAGGTATCACTAAAGACTCTATGATAGAAGAGCCTTCTTCATTTGAAGAGGCTAGGAAGAAGAAAGAATGGAGAGAAGCTATGCAGGAAGAAGTGGAAGCACTTCAAGAACATCACACTTGGGATCTAGTTCCCAAGAAGCTAGGCATGAAGGTAATTGGATCAAGTTGGATATACAAAATAAAAAAGAATTGAAATGGCTCTATAAACAGGTACAAGGCAAGATTAATGGCAAAAGGATTTACCCAAACTCATGGAGTCAACTATGAAGAAACATGTTCACCTATGGCGAAAATGCCAACAATTAGGGTTTTGGTAAGTGTTGCTGCTTCTAAAAATTGGAATCTATATTTGTTAGATGTCAAGAATGCACTCTTGGATGGATGCATATCAGAAGAAGTGTAAATGGCACAACCATCAAGTTTTGAAGATGAAGATAAAATAGGTTATGTATGCAAGCTAAGGAACACTATGGTCTCAAGCAAGCTCCTAGAGCTTGGAACCATAGAATTGTTACTTATTTGCAGGACCAAGGCTTTGTGGCAAGCAAGGCAGATTCTTCTTTATTTGTTAAGAAGAACAAATCATAAGTTATCTACTTATGTGTCTATGTAGATGACATCATTATTACAGGGAATGATACTAATGGCATTCAGCAGGTCAAGGCTCAATTAATGAAGGAATTTAAAAGCAGTGATCTTGGTTTATTAACTTACTTTCTTGGCTTGGAGCTTGTGTATACAGATTTTGGTATATTTATTACTCAAAGAAAGTACATAAATGATATGTTGGTAAAGTTTAAGATGGAAAACACTAAAATTGTAGGTACTCCTATGGAACTCAACCATAAACTGAGTTCTCATGAAGGTGAACTACTTGATGATGTTATAGGTTATCAACAACTTGTGGGAAGTCTCAATTATGCTACTATAACAAGAGTAGACATTGCCTATGGAGTGAGTACATTGAGTCAGTTTATGCATGCACCAAGAATCCTCATATGGAAGTTGCAAAGAGGGTGCTTAAGTATCTAAAGGGTACAATGAATGAAGGGTTGTTCTATCCCTTCACCTCTGACATAGATATAAAGATGTATTCTGATGATGATTGGGCTGGCTCCAAGGATGATAGGAGGAGCACTTCAAGGTACCTACCCTTTGTAGGTTCAAAGCTTATATCTTGTTCATCTAAGAAGCAACCAACTACGGCCTTATCTTCCACAAAAGCAGAACATAGATATTGGTCAAATGCAACTCAAGAATCTATGTGGCTTAAGCAACTATATGCAGATTTGGAGATACACTCTTACACTCCAATAATCTTTGGAGACAACACTAGCTCACTTCATTTGGCTGCTAATCGTGTATATCATGCAAGGACTAAGCACATTGAAGTGCACTATCATTATGTAAGGGAGAAATTGCTTAGCAAGGATATTCAACTATCTTATGTATCAACTCATTTACAATGTGCAAATATACTCACAAAGTCATTGGATGGGACAAAGATGAACAGGTTCAAATTGATGATTGGTTTGCACGAAATCAAGGAGCAATGAAGACCAAGCATGCTAGACTTGAGGGGGAGTTGTTTGTGCAATTAAACCCAAGCCCACATACTTGGTTAATTATCTTATGCTTGATTTATTGGCATAACATATGCAAGGATTCATATGATAAGTATGTTGTAAAAATTCTTCACATTTATCCTTGTAAAAGTGGATTACTCTCACGTGGAGTTAAGAAATTCAAAAATCATGAAAACCTTTTCTTCTTGAGTGATGAGGGAATCTATCCTACAAACTCAATGTATGGTCGACTTTAGGATTCACCTTTTGGGTAGAAGTTTGAATTTGAATTCAAACTTTGGCTCCAAACATAACTATAAGAAGAGGATCAAAAAGACCCACGTGTATCTCGAGCTACAGAGATCATTTTGAAGGAAATTCTTTGTGAAATGAGAGCTCATATCATAACTCATTCAGCTCTCACACATTGAGCAATGTATGATTGCCAATGACATTGTATTTGTACATGTTTTAATACATATATGATCATTATATTCTCATTTCACTTCTTTGTTATAACTCCATCAGAACAGTGATCTTCTCAGAGCTTGTTCTCATTGTTTAGTTGATCATTTCCCAAGCTTTAAAGCATGATAGATTCAGCATACTGTCTATTACATGCCTACAAGTTTCATTAGCATTGCTTTTCGTAATCGTGACTGATGATTGTTGCAGCCCGTGAGTGTCGGGATGAAGCTATGAATTGCTAAACATCTTTCTCTACATGTAGTCCATCATTTTTTATGAAAAAACTTATGATTGATAGCTTACTTAGTTACTTAAAGTTCCCCAAAAGGAATTAATCCAATTGCTACTATGCTTAGAGAATTGTTCACAACATTGAACATGGGTAAGAACAAAAATAGCAAGTTGTTTGTTCTTCGATCAACTCCAACATATCTGTTTTGATCCATCAATTATTGGATCATCTTCCAAGCAACATATATGAGTATTTGTGTTCATTAGCAAGCTAAAGAGACCCACTACACTCTCGAGCTATCATTCTTAGCAGGTGTGAAGCAAGATCTAGCACCACCATTTCATCTCTTGTGACTATCCACCATCTCCTCCAACATTTATGACAGTAGGATAAGTCGAATATTAAAAATATTCTACTATGTGCTTGCTTTAGGATGGGCATGTAGATACATAATATAAAATAGTGTACTTGGTGATTGAAATAGCTTGGCATGTGGATATAAATTGAAATAATTGTGCATTATGTGTTCCATATGTGTCCAATAAATTTCATATCTTTGCATGTTTTGAAAAGCGCTCAAATTTGGTAGGTACTTGTCAAATGCATCCACTTGAGCCCCATCTGCCAATGCATTTGCATGCTACCTGAAAGGATTCCTTACAAGTCTCTATGATGTATGCAAACAACATGGAATTGTTCACTGTGTTCATCACTTCTTCTTTGAAGAATTGTACGTCACAAGGCACTAGGCCAAAATTCAAGATAGGAGCTGATGATTATACCCATTTGGGTACACTTATACGTTAAGTAAATGTCTTTGGTAAGCTATCATTGATCAATTAGATGGGGTTATCACTAGGTATGCTCAGTAGATGGCACATATGTGAGTGATGCCTTTCTTCACTACCACTTTAAATCATAATCCATTAAAAGTAAGAACCAAGATAGTAACCTTCTAGTAGCACAAGACTTATTGACAAGTTTTTTGTTTCTCTGACATGTATAGTGGTCATGCCAATATATGTTAGGGACACTTCATTGAGCTTTACTAGATTTATCTACCGAGGGTGATGGCACATTTGTTTCTTGCCAGATCACTCATTCGCGGATATTAGGTTTTTCCTTATGTACTGGTCTCTATATATTGCAGTAGTTGTATTCTTGTTTTTTAGGTCATTCTTCTACATTCCTTTTTATGTAATAGAAGAAGAAGAAGAAGAAGATCATTCTTCCTTGCCTCAATCTGAGTGTGTGCTTCTCTTTGATTGTGAGAGTGTGTGTGTGAGCTCTCTTCCTTATCTCCTTCCTCGTGACATGGTATCAGAGTGAGTGTGGTTGTAGAGAGCTCGTGGAGAAGGCCGATTGTGAAGAGTATGCAAAACAGCGTGGAGAAAGTGTGATTCACAAACAACCTCAGATTTCTACAAAAATTGGCATGAAGGTAGAAGACATCTCGACCTCCGTTTTCACTGGCAAGGTGGGGCCCACAGAAAATCCAGGTCAGTTTCAGAAACTGTAACTTGCATCATGTTTGCCAACACTCATATATTCCAAACCCAAAATTTCAAGCGATTCGGTGTACCGTTGGTACACAAAAACTATGTTTTTCTGAGATTGAATTCTCACGTCATAGTGCGACACTATTCAAGCAGAAGTGCTGCTTGTAGTGTTTTGCAATGTTGTGAATTGCTGCAAAAATGGAAAACGCAAATGGAATGAGTGAGCTTATGAGCGATAAGCTAGAGGAGAAAAACTTCCATGCCTGGAGATTCAGAATGACAAATTTCTTGATGGGAAAAGGCTATTGTAAGTACATCGAAGGAGAGAACACAAATGCTCTCTAGTTACCAGAGAAGAATCGGACTGCAGATCAATTAAGAGCATATGAGGAATGGAATCAAGGATCACGAAAGGTAATGTATTGGCTATATGTTAGCATACAAGATAGCATGATTGGGCACATACAGGATGCCAAGACTCCAAAAGAGGCTTGGAACAGTTTGGCCACATTGTATGAGACCAATACAAAGGTGTGGAAATTGCAACTCAAGAACGAGCTGCATACATTGGAGAAGAAGCACATGTCGGTAAGTGACTACACCCTGAAAATCAAAAGTATATGTGAGTCACTTGCATCCATTGGTGTGAATGTAGATGATGATGATAAGGTGGAAGTGTGCCTTCGTGGTTTAGGAGCTGCATATAAGGAGTTCAGAACTTCTATAGAAACCAGGGAAAATATTCCAAATTTTGCTGATTTGGTTTCCATGCTGATCATTGAGGAAAAGAATCTTGGTGAGGATTCAAACTCCCAAGGAAATCCCAATTCTGAGCAAGTATTCTACTCTAACAGAGGAAGAGGAAGATGTAGAGGTTTCAGAAGTGGAAGAGGAAACAGTAACCAAGACCAAGGTCAACAACAAAATCATGTAGGAGGAAGAGGACAGTTTCAAGGCAGGGGGAGCCAAAGAGGTCGCATAAATTTCCAAAGAAATGATTCACGTAATGACACTAAAGGATGTTGGAATTGTGGTAAACCTGGACACTTTGAACATGATTGCAGGTTGAAGAATCAAAATAACAAAAGGCAGCAAAAAAACTATGCATCCACAAGTGTAGATGATTTCGAGAAGCTGTTCATGGTTCAACATCACATGATGAATACGATGTGTGCTGGTGTTTCAAAATCGAATGATAATGTTTGGCTTGTTGATTCAGGTGCTTCAAATCACATGACTAGTCATGCGAGATGGTTTAGTACTTCGCAAAATTTGCTAGTTCCTAGATATGTTGAAACAGGTGATAACACATCACACCCTATCGAGCATACAGGAAACATAGCATTGTCTATGGAGGATGGAAAGGTAAAACATCTTACTGATGCGCTACATGTTCCAAATATAACAAACAATCTGGTTTCTGTTGGACAAATGGTTGACTAGGGATTACAAGTCAAGTTCCATGCTGATGGGTTATATGTAGAAGAGTACAAATGGGATGGAAGATTGATTGCCAAAGGAAACAAAGTGGGTACGATGTTAACCTTAAATGTGAAAATTCCTGAAACAAATGAAGCCATGTTTGCAAAAGCTACAGGAGTCATTGCTGATATAGAGATCTGGCACAAACAGATTGGACGTGCAAATTTGCAAAGGCTGAAATTGATGCAGTCAAGGAGATTGACCATGGACTACCAAATTTCAAGGTTGTAGAGATGCAAAAGGTATGTGCAGCATGTCAATTTGGAAAACAATCAAGATCATTATTTCCGCATGACAAGCATGTTAGTGAGAATGTGCTAGAAATAGTACATACAGATGTTTCAGGTCTTGCAAAGACCACATCTATGGGTGATTGTAATTTTTATGTTACTTTCATTGATGAGCATACATGAAAAGTGTGGGTTTATTTCATGAAAGAGAAGAGTGAGGTGTTCACTCACTTCCAAATTTTTAAGACTATGGTGGAAAAGCAGACAAGGAAGTATATTTAGACATTAAGATCTAATGGTGGGGGTGAATACATGTCAGATGAGTTCAACAATTTTCTAAAAAATCATGGAATTCGGTGTCAATTTTCATGCAGGTACACACAACAACAGAATGACTTTGCTCAACCCAAAAATAGACATATTGCAAAAATAGCAAGAGCCTTGATGGCTGAGCAGAATATGCCTCATTGTTATTGGGCAAAAGTTGTTCATACTATTGTATACATCATGAACAGAACTCTGACTACTATTGTACATCAAGATACACCTGAAGAGAAGTTTATATGTAAAAAGCCAAATTTATCACATCTGAAAGTGTTTGGCTGTATTGCAAATGTACATGATCCAGATGAATTGAGGACGAAGCTTGATCCAAAAGCAAAAAAGTGTGTCTTCATTGGATACTCCCTTGAGCAAAAGGGATATAAATGTTATAGCCCACTCACATGATAAGTGAAGGTGATCAGAGATATGGTATTTTATGAAATGTCAAGATTCTATGAAGATGCCAAAGAAGGGCTGAATCTTGAACCAAATGACAAAGAAAATGTTGAAAAATCAAGTGCAGAATCTCAAATTTTGAGTGGATTGGATGCATCACCAAGCAATAGTTCCAACTCAAATCCATGGAATGGAAGATTGCGTGGAAATTTCAGTCCAGCAAATTCATCAAATACATCCAAGAAAGGTAAAGAAAAGCTTTCTGTCGATCATAAAACATGTGCAGGTTTTGAAGACATTGATGGAGATTCAAGCGGTTCAGAAAAGAGTCTTGATGAGGAACCTTGATTGCCCTCTGTCAAGACTCCACGAGTAAGAAAGGCACATGCAGATGATACAAGGAGACATGACCCAAGACCAAGAAGATCTGGGAGGATATGGAATTCAGTGCAATGATTGACATATGATAGTTACATGGCTCATCATTGTGCCTACATGACAAAGGTAATACAAGATGCTAAACCTTCTTGTTTTGAAGATGCAATTGGAAATGCAGATTGGGAAAAAGCTATGGATGAGGAGATGGGTGCACTTTATGGAAATGATACATGGAAGCTGGTTCCATTGCCACAAGGAAAGAAACCCATAGGCTGCAAGTGGGTTTACAATGTAAAGCACAATGTTGATGGTAGCATAAGCAGGTATAAAGCACGCTTGGTAGGAAAAGGATATGCACAAACTTATGGCATTGATTATGAGGAAACATTCAGCCCTATAGCTAAAATGTCTACTTTCAGAACACTTGTTGCATTAGCAAGAGCAAAAGGATGGACACTCCATCAGATGGATGTGAAGAATGCTTTTCTACATGGTGAGTTACAGGAAGAAGTATACATGGACCAGCCACAAGGATATGAAGATTCAAAGCATCCAAAATATGTTTGCAGGTTGCAAAAGGCTTTGTATGGGCTGAAGCAAGCACCTCATGCATGGCATGCAAGGATTGCTGATTACTTGACCACCATTGGATTTTTTATGTGTGATGCAAATCATTCACTATATGCAAGGAAGGGTGATGATGGCATCACAATTGTGGCTATCTATGTTGATGACTTGATTGTAGGTGTTGATAATGAAGAAAGCATCAAAGAGGTAAAGCAACTTCTTATGCAAGAATTTGACATGAAAGATCTTGGTGTGCTACACTATTTCTTGGGCATTGAATTTATACATACATAAATAGGTATATGGATGTCGCAAAGCCAATATGCATTGAATATGCTGCAAAAGTATGGTATGGCTGATTGTAAGCCGATTTCTATGCCATTAGATCAGAATTTGAAGTTAGATACTACATCAGGTGAGGCATTGGAAAATGCTACTATGTACAAGAGAAATTGTGGGAAGTATGATATATCTCACAATTACGAGGCTTGATCTAAGCTACACTCTTGGACTTGAAAGTCAATTTATGCAGGTTCCGAGGAAGCCACATTTGGATGCTTTGAGGTGCACTCTACGTTATGTGAGTGCTACTTTGGATTATGAATTGTTTTATGAAGCTAGTGTAGATTTGCAAGTTTATGGATACAATGATGCAGATTGGGCTGGTAGTACTCCAGATAGAAGTTCTACTAGTGGCTTTCTATTCTCACTTGGAGGTGCAGCTATTACATGGAGCAGTAAGAAGCAACCCACTGTTGCTTTGTCAAGTACAGAGGCTAAGTATAGAGGTGATGCAATGGCAGCATGTGAAGCATCATGGCTAGAGATGCTACTTGCAAATTTAGGTGTGGAAGTGCAAAAAGCCTATCACTATCTATTCTGATAATCTTAGCAATATATAGTTAGCACAGAACCCTATTTTTCATGCTAGAACAAAGCATATGGAGGTACATAATCACTTCATTAGAGAAAAGGTATTAGCAGGTGATATTGATCTTGTTTTTGTGAGAACAAATGAGCAGGTTGCTGATATTTTCACAAAAGCACTTGGAAAGAAGTTTTGGAAGATGCTTGGATTAGAGGACATGATGTGGAGCCTGAGGGGGAGTGTTGAGATATCAAGCTCAACATGTGATGATCCAGGATGACACATATCAGTTTTTCGTTTCTCTGACATGTATAGTGGTCACGCCAGTATATGTCAGGCACACTTCATTGAGACTTATTAGATTTATCCACGGAGAGTGATAACACATTTGTTTCTTGCTAGCTTACTCATTCGTGGACATTAGGTTTTTCCTTATATACTGGTCGTTATATATTGCAATAGTTGTATTCTTGTTTTTATGTAATAAATGAAGAAGAAGAAGATCATTCTTCCTTGCCTCAATCTGAGTGTGTGCTTCTCTTTGATTGTGAGAGTGTGTGTGTGAGCTCTCTTCCTTATCTCCTTCCTCGTGACACAAACACTTTGCAATGTCCTAGACTAGGCTTTCTTCCATTCCATGCTTCATAAGGAGCCATACATTAAAGTGATTTGGATGGTAGTCTATTGACAAGGTGCACAGTAGTTGAAATAGCCTCTACCCATAAATAATGTGATAATCTCTTTTCTTCAACCATTGTCTCACTGATCCAACCAATGTCTTATTCCTTCTCTTTGAAATTCCATTCGATTGAGGAGAGTATGTGGTAGTCACTCCCCTCTGGATACCTTTATCTTGCAAGAACTCATCAAACTCTTTGGAGAATTATTCTCCCCCTCCATTAGAACTGATTTTCTTGAGTGATCTACCTGCATAATTCCCAACATGTTCTAGATACTTTTTGAAGCAATCAGACACTTCATTCTAACTTTTGATAAAGTACAAAATAGCCCATCTATTATGGTCATGAACAAATGAGACATAATACTTTGATCCTACTTTTGGGTGTTCCACAAAAGCTCAATGTTAAGTGAACCTAACTTGTAATCCTTTCTCAACTATTTGGCCTACACTTATTAGTTTCTTTGTTATAGTGGGAACATAGAGTACCGTCTCAAATTGTTTGTCCTACCATTGGAAGCTTTGACATTAGAAATCTTCCCCATAATCGTGCGTTTCTTCATCCCTTGTTTTTACTTCATGTCTATGATTTGGACTTTCCAAGTCACATAAGAGAGCTATGTTGCCTACAACATGATTTGAACATCCTAAATCTATGTAGAATAAATTACCATCTTCTTTACTTTCCTTGTGGCTTAGATTCATGAGAAGCATTGTCTTCATGTTTTTTATCTTAATAATTATTGTTGTAGTCCTTTTTTGTTATGGCATCTATAGTTAGTGTTGAAGTTAAGTCCACCTCTAGCTGTATTGCTGCCATATCCACCTCTTCCAATCTCTTTTTGGGTCTTTCCATTGAACCAAAGATTTTGAGTTATGTGGTTGATCTTATCACATATGGCACAAGGTTGAGAATTTTGGCCTTTGCTTTCTTCATTCTTTGGTTCTTTCTTCTTCCCTTTTCACTTGCTCTTTAAGTTGCAAAGTTGACTTGGGAAGTTTCCTCCTCATCCTCTTCCTTT
This sequence comes from Ceratopteris richardii, assembly GCA_020310875.1. Taxonomy (NCBI): domain Eukaryota; kingdom Viridiplantae; phylum Streptophyta; class Polypodiopsida; order Polypodiales; family Pteridaceae; genus Ceratopteris; species Ceratopteris richardii. Next base: position 149,322,640 of record CM035426.1, on the reverse strand, counting down.
TTTGTGCCTTTCTATTTCTTGTCCTTATTATCTACATATAGAGCACTAGTTCAATTACCATGATAGGAGTTAGGTTCCTTTATGCTACTATTGGATTCTTGATTGGTATTGCTTTGTAGGTCCTCCTTTGAATCTAAGAATAGGCATTGCTTCATTAGCTAATACAATCCCATATAGATTTCTTCCTTGCAATTAGGCCTATATTCTGATTTGCACCTTGAGTAGCTGACAAAAATCTTCTAAATTTGGATAGGAGTTATGATTTCAAACACTCAGAGCAGATAGCACAATTACAATTGGAAAAATTCATCTTCTGAGGGAGTGTCATATATAGGGTTGACTTACTATAATGCATACAATACCTAATTCTCACCATCTAATGGAGCAATAAGCTTAAGGGTGATTGGATGTTATCTAAAATTTTTAGGACTATGCAAGAAATGAGCCAGAGACTTTCAACTTGAGATTTATAGAATCTATTGAACCAAATGACTTGAAACTTTATACACATAAACTAGAAAGTATTATCTCTATACTGATTCTTCAGTTACTCAACTTAGAGATTTGTAGAGAGATCAGCAACCTCTACAAGATGACTAAGTCTAAGGAAGAACGAGCAAAGAATTGATATGGCACCAAGCAATGATCAAAGAGTATATGTATTGCATAAAATCATCCTTCTCATAATCTAGAAATAATTTATAGTCATTATAAAGACTCTCATGGATCTTTGCACACATCTTCTTCATGAAATCGAATTCGAAAAATAGGCAACCTTGGTAGTGAAGGTGATTGAAATCTTTTCCTACAATCTTGGAAAAGTGGAAGTTGGAGTAATACCAACTTTTTGTTGATCGATTGAGAATCAATCTCAATTGTGTCTAACTCATGGGTTTTGTGCCTTCTACGCTTTCCTTTTACAAAGGTAAATACCTTGAACCTTACAAGATAAATCATCATAAGTGATCAATCAAACAATTCAATGAAAGGTGTGCACATAAGTATTATTCTTCAAGGTACATATATGGCACCATCCATATGATGGTTTATGTGAAAAACAATATTCAAGCATAGTCAAAGCCTGGTGATCCAAAAAATAGAACCAAATATTACAAGAGATTAAAAGCATGGATAATTTTGGAGTGGCTACAGATAGAATGACCACTCTAACAATTGAAAATCCCTCCACTCGTCTTGGAAGAGTTGGACAAACTATGAGAACAAGTCATTACCCTCCATGCTCAACTTTTACAACATGCTATACTCCAAAGGCCTTCCCCTCTTGATCTTCTCGAGCCTAATGAAACCACAACTATTCCTATAGAACCCTCATTCAAAAATCATTACCTCGCGTGTGCTATGGATCTAATATCTTATGGAAAATCAAGAATTCTTCTAATAATTCTTATACAACTTTCTTCAAAAAGGAGTGCCTCTATCATTGGTTATCTTATTGGCAAGGCCAAAGCATTTAAATACTTAATCAAATAGGAATCTCCCAATTTTCTAAGCATCATTCTTAGTGGTAGCACATTCCTCAACTAATTTGGTTCGATAATCTATGGTTCCTATTGTAGTTAGAATGAGATACTTTCATAGGTGGGCTTATAGGATAGATGAATTGTATCCCCACTTGGGAAATATGTGTGCTTCCATCATAGGCCTAAGAGGCATTTGATATTTATTGAATGGATATTTAGATCTTTGGCATGTATTAGAGATTTGCATGAATGTTTGTCCATCCATATGTAGGATGAACACAAAGGTGGAAAAAATTTCCCTTACCTCTCTTGTAGAGCATATTTCCAATGACAGAATAATCATGAGTCTCCTCTTGTAAGACTTTCTATTTGAGTGACTTTATGACAGTGGGATAAGTGGAATATTAAAAATATTCTACTAGGTGCTTGCTCTAGGATGGGCATGGAGATACATAATATAAAATAACGTACTTGGTGATTGAAATAGCTTGGTAGGTGGCAAAGAAATCAAAATAATTGTGCATTATGTGTTCCATATGTGTCCAATAAATTTCATATCTTTGCATGTTTTGCGAAGCCCTCAACTTTGGTAGGTACCTGCCAAAGACATCCACTTGAGCCCCATCCAAAGACATCCTTACAAGTCTCTATGATTTATGCAAATACCATGGTATTGTTCACTATGTTCATCACTTCTTCTTTGAAGAATTGTACGTCACAAGGCACTAGGCCAAAATTCAAGATAGGTGCTGATGATTACACCCGTTTGGGTACACTTATATGTAAATTTATCTTGTAAGTCATCATTGATCACTTAGATGGGGTTGTCACTAGGTATGCTCAGTAGATTGCACATATGTGAGTGATGCCTTTCTTAACTACCACTTTAAAATGTTGGTGCATGTCAATCATCAATTGAAGGATTATGAAGAAATGAAGTCAAGGAGTCAAGAAGAGAACAAATTCAGAAGGTTGAAGGAAGGACATATTCAGAAACCCAAAGATATGTACACATATGTACATTAGCTGACTCATACTTTTGATTAGTCATAAGATTGTATATATTTGCTTATAAATGTTTGTTAAAAAGTCGAGGCAAGTAGTATAGAATGAGAATAGAGAATAGGAAGAGAAATATGAGCAATAGAGAGTGTCATTAGACACATGAGAAGTGAGTTGAATTCATCAACTTCACTCAATTGTAATTTTCTGAGTAATCAAGAAAACTTGCGCCCGATGTTTTGCTGTCTGCTCCTTCTGTGTTTAATCTTTTGAGAAATCCTTCTGCACGTATCTAAGTCCATAGCTAATCTATCTATGGCTAGAATTTGAGAGGCTAATTGTAATCAGGTTGAGAGAATTTAGTTTAGGAACATTCATATGTAATGATGTTCTGAGAGTCGACAAAACTGGCGCAGATTTCATGTTCAGAGAAATGAACATTACTCAGTGTGTGGTGTAAAGTTTTACACAAGTGAGGGCTTAAAATCTAAGTTGGAAGGTAAGCCATCTATGGCTAAAAGATCTTGTTCAAACGGGTTCGACATTGGGAGAACTGTAGCTAAGAAGTTGCAGGTGTCAAAGTCACCATTATAGAGAAGCTGTTTCAGACATAGGTGAAGTGTTTCACACATTTCTCAGTGTGTACTCAATCATTTTGAGAAATTTAACTTGGAAAGGTTGCGCAATGTCTAGGCGAAGTATTGTACAAAGTTTTATCAAAAACTTTACAGGATTGATTAGTCAATGAATGATTAATCTGCAGCAGACTTTTCTGAAAAGTTGAATTTTTCAGAATAATCAATTTTCTGGTAAATTGGTGAATGTTCTCTAAGTTTGGTGGAGTCTAAAGTTGATCTTGATATAGAGGTGATCTAAATTCAAGGTCAACTTGTTCTTTTGGAGATTAACACTCTCCATCAGTGCTATCAGAGCAGGAAACATCAAAATTAAGGAAAGGAGGATCCCGACTGTTGCAGATTCAAGAAATTCAACAATTGAAGAACTAAAAGGTGAAAGTTTGAAGGCAAAGCTTGAGGAGGAGACCATACGACATCAAGAAAGACAAAAGGACTCTAATTCGAAGTAAAGGTACATATATTATTCATAAAGCTTGAAGATTTCAATACACAGGTGGACACAAGATGGGAGATTCTCTACAGATAGAGAAATTGGATAGGGAAAACTATCCTGCATGGTCAATGAGGATGGAAGCTCATCTTATGAGCAAAGACCTGATGGGATACATCACAGGAGATGAAGAAAAGTCAGAATTTAGAGATTCTAGTGTTCCAACTAGAGAGGAGCTTGCAGACTTGAAGAATTGGATGAAGAAGGATGCTCAAGCAAGGAGCATAATCTACATGGCAATCAATGACTATTTGCTTCCTCACATTAGAGGACTTGAAAGTGCATGTGACATTTGGAATGCTTTGGAGGAGCATTTCCAAAACACAACCAAATCAAGGAAGGCTTCACTATGGGCAGAATTTACTACCTTCAAGAAGAAGGCCTCACAATCAATCTCTGATTATGTGACAAAGATGAAGGACATTGCAGATTCTCTAGGTGCAGTGGATGAAGATATTGAAGAAGATAAATTGGTAAGACAAATTCTCACAGGGCTAAGAGGAGATGAGAAGTGGAAGCCTTTTATTTTGTCTACATAAATTTCATTAGATCACTTCACTCCTGATTTGAATCAATTGTTAGGTCATATGCTAACTTTTGAGAATGATGTCAAAGGAGATGTTGATAAGAGTGCAGGTCATGCAATGTACTCTAAGGACAAGAAGAAAGCTAACAAAGGGAAGCAACAATCAGGTGAAGAAGAAGGTACTTCAAACCAAGCAAATTTCATAAGAGGAAAAGGAAATGGCAGAAGTAGAGGAAGAGGCAGACACAACAAAGGTAATGCAAGAGCTTGTTGGATATGTGGTAAGACCAATCATCTATCTCATGATTGTTGGCACAATAATCAGAATAATGGTAATTATCAGAACTTTAACCAAAGAGCAAGAGGTGGTAGATTTCAGAGAGGAAACTTCAGAGGAAGATGTGGTAGGAATTCTTTTGGAAGAGGTGGAGGAAGAAGCTTCCAAAATCAATCCTATAATAACACCTACTATAACTATGCATCAGATCAGAAGGAGGACTCGACTCTCATTATGAATGCAACATATGAAACTTCACATGAGGACATGAGAGTGTTTTACATTGATTCAGGATGTAGTAATCATTTAAGTGGAAATATTGCTTTGATGACTGACCTAGATCATAATGCAATTAATCATATAGTTCAGACAGGTGATAATACAAAGCATAAGGTAAAGTCAATTGGTTCAGTTAAGGCTAAAGATGGAAGCACTCTTCTGAGTAAGGTTCTTTATGTTCCCACAATTCCAAAGAATTTGATCAGTGTAGGTCAAATTGTGGAAAAAGGATATGAGGTAAGATTCACCAATGATGGAGTCTATGTTGAAGACCCTAGTCAAGGGTATAAACAGGTTGTTACAGGAAAGAAAGAAGGAAGGCTCTTCACATTGAAGGTACAAGGAAATGTTGGACATTCTATGTTCACATATGGAGAGCAGAAGGTGTCAGAATTGGATCTTTGGCATAAAAGACTTGGACACTTCAATGAAAGAGGTATCAAAGAAATGATTAATAATGATTCAATGCTTGGGTTGCCTAACATTGCAGGTCAACACATGACGTACAGATGTGAGGCATGTAAATTAGGTAAGGCTCATAAGCAATCCTATTCCAAGCATGGGTTTATGTATTCAGAAAGACTTGAGTTAGTGCATACAGATGTGTGGGGTCCTTCAAAGGACTTTAGTATAAATGGTTCAAGATATTATGTCATATATGTTGATGATGCTACCAGATGGATCACAATTTATGTGATTAAAGAAAAGTCAGAAGTGTTTAATACTTTTAGACATTATCATGCATATGCAAAAAGGATTACAGGTCAAAAATTGAAGAGACTAAGGTCAGATGGAGGGGGAGAGTATTTTTCAAATGAATTCAATGATTACTTGTGGAATGCAGGTATAAAGAGAGAAGTTACTTGCAGGTACTCTCCTCAACAAAATGGGGTAGCAGAAAGAAGAAATAGGACTCTTGTTGAGTTTGCAAGGTCCATGATGAAAGAGAAGAATTGCCCAAATTATTTGTGGGCAGAGGCTGTAAATACAGCTACATATTTGGTCAATAGATTGCCTTGTAAAGCTTTGCAAGGTATGACACCATATGAAGCTTGGTGGGGTAAGAAACCTACCTTGGATCATTGCAGAATATTTGGATGTTTGGCATATGCATATGTGCCATCTCAATTGAGGCATAAGTTGGAGCCTAAAGCAGAAAAGTATGTATTCATTGGTTATGATGATAAACAAATGGGATACAGGTTGTGGAGTCCATCCACAAAGCAATTCCTTGTATCCAAGGATGTTACATTTGATGAGCAAGGTACTTGGTATGCAGGTAAATATAATGTACATACAGATGTTGAAGAAGTAGTGGATCAAAGGAAAGGTAAAGCAAAGATTCAATTACTTGATGAAAATGAGGATAATGAAGTACAGGTTGAAGTTGAAGAGAGGCCAAGGTTTGATCCAGAATGTGATGAACCAGAGACTTCAAGAAGTGCAAAAGTTAGGAGGTCATCTAGGCACAAATGGCAACCTTCAAGGTATAGCTATGACACCTCATTCTTGACTACTAAAGATTATGCTTATTTGATAAAAGCAGATGAAGATCCATCTACATATGATGAAGCCAAAGGCAAGAGAAATTGGGAAGAAGCTATGCAAGAGGAGTATGATGCATTGATAGAGAATCAGACTTGGGATCTGGTTCCTAAACCTAATAGCCAGAAAATTATTGGATGTAAGTGGGTTTACAAAACAAAAAGATTTGCAGATGGAAGTGTGTCTAGGTACAAAGCTAGACTTGTTGTGAAAGGGTATGCACAGACATATGGAGTGGACTATGATGAGACTTATAGTCCTGTGGCAAAGATGACAACAATCAGAACCCTCATAGCAATTGCTGCTTGCAAAGGTTGGAAGTTATCTCAATTAGATGTTAAAAAATGCTTTTTTGAATGGTTACATTTCAGATGAAGTTTACATGGAGCAACCAGATGGATTCAAAGATCAAGTGAATCCAAATTATGTGTGTAAGCTCAAGAGAGCTTTGTATGGATTAAAGCAGGCCCCAAGGGCATGGAATTATAGGCTTATAAAGTTCTTGAATGATCTTGGATTTCAAGCATCTAAGGCAGATAGTAGCTTGCTAGTCAAAGCAAGTGAAGATGGATTCATTTATGTTTGTATTTATGTTGATGACATAATACTTACAGGAACAGATGATAAAGGAATACAAATGATCAAGAAGCAGATGGAGAAAGAGTTTAAAATCAGTGATTTGGGGAACTTATCATTTTTCTTGGGAATGGAGATTTCTTATACTCAACATGGAGTATATGTGACCCAAGAAAGGTATCTTAAGAACTTGCTAACCAAATTTAAAATGGAAGATTGCAGGGTTGCACCTACACCTTTGAAAGTGAACCATAAATTGTCTAGATTTGGAGGAGAAGAATTCAGAGACATGAATATCTATCAAAGTTTGGTTGGTAGCTTGATTTATGCTACATTAACAAGGCCTGATTTGTCATATGCAGTTGGTGTGCTTTCACAATTTATGCATTGTCCTAGAAAGGAACATTGGATTGCAGGACAAAGAGTACTTAGGTACATCAAGGGTACACTCAGAGAAGGGTTGTACTATGGATTTACTTCTGATACAAGAGTGAAAATTTATAGTGATGCAGATTGGGCAGGTAATGTGGATGATAGAAGATCAACCCATGGATATTTGTGCTATGTAGGAGACAAATTGATTTCATGGTGTTCTAAGAAGCAACATACAGTTGCTTTGTCATCTACAAAAGCAGAATATAAAGGTATGGTGGAAGCTACAAAGGAGGTAATATGGCTAAAGACACTTATGAAGGTGTTTGATGTGATTCAAAGTACTCCTATTGTTTGTGGAGACAATATGAGTTCTCTATACTTGGCAGCTAATCCTGTGTTTCATGCTAGAACTAAGCATATTGAAATACAATATCATTTTCTGAGAGAGAAGGTCATTGATAAAGAAATTGAGGTTATGCATACACCTACAAAAGATCAACTTGCAGATATGATGACAAAAAAGTCTAGATGGACCAAAGCTACAAAGATTCAAGGATATGGCAGGAATCAAGAAGATAGAGAAGAACCTCAATTAATGATTGAGGGGGAGCTGTTGGTGCATGTCAATCATCAATTGAAGGATTATGAAGAAATGAAGTCAAGGAGTCAAGAAGAGAACAAATTCAGAAGGTTGAAGGAAGGACATATTCAGAAACCCAAAGATATGTACACATATGTACATTAGCTGACTCATACTTTTGATTAGTCATAAGATTGTATATATTTGCTTATAAATGTTTGTTAAAAAGTCAGGGCAAGTAGTATAGAATGAGAATAGAGAATAGGAAGAGAAATATGAGCAATAGAGAGTGTCATTAGACACATGAGAAGTGAGTTGAATTCATCAACTTCACTCAATTGTAATTTTCTGAGTAATCAAGAAAACTTGCACCCGATGTTCTGCTGTCTGCTCCTTCTGTGTTTAATCTTTTGAGAAATCCTTCTGCACGTATCTAAGTCCATAGCTAATCTATCTATGGCTAGAATTTGAGAGGCTAATTGTAATCAGGTTGAGAGAATTTAGTTTAGGAACATTCATATGTAATGATGTTCTGAGAGTCGACAAAACTGGCGCAGATTTCATGTTCAGAGAAATGAACATTACTCAGTGTGTGGTGTAAAGTTTTACACAAGTGAGGGCTTAAAATCTAAGTTGGAAGGTAAGCCATCTATGGCTAAAAGATCTTGTTCAAACGGGTTCGACATTGGGAGAACTGTAGCTAAGAAGTTGTAGGTGTCAAAGTCGCCATTATAGAGAAGCTGTTTCAGACATAGGTAAAGTGTTTCACACATTTCTCAGTGTGTACTCAATCATTTTGAGAGATTTAACTTGGAAAGGTTGCGGAATGTCTAGGCAAAGTATTGTACAAAGTTTTATCAAAAACTTTACAGGATTGATTAGTCAATGAGTGATTAATCTGCAGCAGACTTTTCTAAAAAGTTGAATTTTTCAGAATAATCAATTTTCTGGTAAATTGGTGAATGTTCTCTAAGTTTGGTGGAGTCTAAAGTTGATCTTGATATAGAGGTGATCTAAATTCAAGGTCAACTTGTTCTTTTGGAGATTAACACTCTCCATCATAAAATCATAATCGATTAAAAGTAAGAATAAAGATACTAACCTTCTAGTAGCACAAGACTTATTGACAAGGTATAGCAAGGCTAGATGGTTGACAAAGATCTTGAATTTAGTTTCTAGTAATTAATGCAAAAGCTCTTTCACATCATAGAAAATTCATAAGCCTTCTCTCTTGATGACCATGTAATTTTATTCTACAAGCGTGAGCTATTTACTTGCATAAGCAATGGGGAAATCTTAATAATCCTCATTAATTCGATGTGCAAAGATGCATCTAATCGCAAACTTGGAGACATCTACGTGGATATGGAACAACTTGTTCCAATTTGGGGCTTTAAGTATTGGGGCAGATATGAGGTGTTGTTTGAGTTCTCATAAAAATGCCCAAATTTGTCCATCCACTCAAGATTATTCAATATTCCATACATTTGCTTTATGATGCATACATATACATGAATTGTCCTTAATAACGACAATGCCTTTTAAAGGCTTGTAAATATTTAGCATCACATGGTAATGGAAGGTCTATAATTTTTAAAATCTTATCTTAGTCTATGGATATGCTATTTTTGAGATTATGTTCCCAAGAATATTACCTTGGTGAACCAAGAATACACCTTTCTTAGGATAAATAGACTTTGTACAAGGGATACTTGTCAAAGATTTTTATGTGATCTAGTACATGATCTTTTTGTGCATGAGAGTATGCTCATGAATTTTGAGGTACATTTCCAAACATTTTTGAAGAAATTCCTCGGAAGTGTGGCACCTAAGCCTTTGGAATATGGTTGGGACACTTGTAATTCTAAATGCCAGCACATGAAAATCATAGATGCCCTTGTCTATCACAAATTTTGTTTCATATTGATCTTCTAGTAGTATTGGCACGATTATATCTAGAGAATCCATCTAGGAATCTATAAAACTCATTGCCAAGTACCTCTTCTAATAGATGAGTCGCAAAAAGGAGTGGATGGTTGTTTTGTGTATTCATAACATTCCTTTCTTTAGGTTAATGCAAACTCTAAGTTCCCCATTATTTTTAGACACTACCACTATATGTGAGGCCCGTTCATTGAGCTCGATTTCAAAACTAAAACTAAAAACAAAAAATTTCTTAGTTTCCTTGTTATTACTAGTTGAGTATGCCTCATTATAGGTGTATGATCTTCTTTTGGATGGTTTTGCATTTAATGCCATAGAAATTCAATTTGCATACACATATTGATTAACAACATTAAGGTCCTTTCTCTTTGTGGAGATTTGATCTTTTCATCATGAATTGCTCACCATGGTAGAGGTGAGAAATCTCTATATGCATTTTTTTACATATTGATTTTTATAGTGGTGACCTGATGTTGTAGCAATATATAGCATTGCCTCCTTAGTCTTGCACCACTTTCATCTGGATTAGAAAGAGTCTTCCGGATATTGTTTCATAATTTCTTGTCTTACCAAATTCTCATATGGCTAAGTTATGCTCAAACTCAACTCCACGTGGTCAAGGAAATTCCTTCAAGAAGACTTAGGGCTCTCTACATGTACATCACTAGTTGTAGCACGTTCAAGAATCTCCCATTCTACCAAGCACATGAGAGTATCCATCCCATGCTTACATGTAGAAAGGTCACCGTCACCTCAACCATCAGCCGAACCATCACTACCAGGACCACATCTAGTGATACCTCTTATCCTCATTCATCTCTCATGCACACCTACACCTAAAGGTGCTCCATTTATTGAAGCTATTAATATGCTCATAGAAGCAGTAGACATAGTCAAGGTCAATTATCTATCACAAAAATCTCTCCAAAGAATTGATCATCATCATGTATATATTCTCCTTGGAACTGGACAAAAAAACCAAGATCTAGTTTTGCCCAACCTCTCTCAAAGATCCACCCTGAGAGATCACACTCTAACACCCATCCCACCAATTGATACGACCTCCCCCATCAAGCCTACCATTCACCCAATCACCACCAGTTACCCCCTCATCCAAGAATCTCAATCTGCCTTTGACACACCACCATAGACACCATCCCATTTAAGCAAACCAATCATGTCCCACCCTCAATCCCCTCCTCGGGGATCCAACCCTTCAAGTGATGTTGTTTTATTACCACACCACCCACAACCTCCTTTTCCACCCCCATCTAGAGTATTCCACCAATCCAACCCACCATACCACCCTTCCCAACCCCAATTCACCCTCCATTACCACTTGTACCATTGATCTGCATACCCATCGATAGATCATTTGCATCCTTTACCACAATTGCCACCCTATGTATCCCATCCTTTCTCCAACCCTTCCTCAACCCTTCTACTCAACCAATCTTATCTCAAATAACATTACCTTAATCCACCCTACAAGTTCAATTGTCATTATCAGTTAGTTTTGTTTTCACACCTATATTTTCACCTACATTGATCTCACTTTTTATAGTCGATACCACATACACTACCACATCCAATGCCACGAATATTTCACCGCCCATGGCACCTTCACCTACACTTCAAAGAGCACTTTCTATTCCCCCTCCACCAACTTCACTATCACTCACAAATATGTTCACACTGGCATCCATGATTCCCCTTCGCACCCTCTTTCCCACTGCACCATATACTGATACTCATATAGTTATGCATCCACATCCCACTTACTCGCCAGCTGCTATTGACATCCACATCCCACTTACTCGTCAGCTGCTACACCAAATGGTCACACGTATGAATCAAATACGTGAAGAGTTTACTTCAATCAGCCAACATTACTAAGAGCTCTAGAACCTCACTTCTCAATCGCAAGCTCAACTCAACTCACTGAGCATAGAAAATGCTCCACTTAAAGCATGATACACAAAGCTCAAAGATAATTACAATGATATGGAAGTGTAGTTGGAGCAACAAAACAAAGAAGCCATAGCTGAAGTAGAAGACCAGCTTAGAGTACAGATAGAGTGGAATGTGTGACTCACATGTAATACTCTGTAGACATTTAGCAATAGCCCGTGAAGAGAGCCACAAATTACGAGAGAAAAACAAGGACAATTTCAAAGCTGCTATGGACAATCCATGAGCATCTCTTAGTCCTATCCACTTCCAAGCAATTTTGTTTGACACGATCAAGATCATTTTAGGAGATCATGCATGATTACTCAAAGCTCATGATAAGCTAACCGAATTGAATGCACCACTTTGAGGAACACAAGGACAAAAGAAAAACCAATTGAACAGATAGAATGGCCACTCCAATAGACAAAAACCCATCCATAGGTCATGGAAGAGCTGAAAAATTTAAAAGAAAAGTCACTACCCTCCAAGCTCAACTAGTAGAAGAGGCTATACTCCAAAGGCCTTCTTCCCTACCTGATCTTCCTAAGCTTGATTAGACTATGACTATTCTCGTAGAACCCTCATTCAAAGACGAGCATGAGACATAAGCTCCCATTGGTGGATGTGAAATAGAAGAAGTTCAAGATACTTTTGAACTGCCAAGACCTACCCGCTAATATAAGAATTATGGAAGACACATTTTTCACAAATAGAGGCTCAACTACAGGTCATGGCTATGATGGAAGAGATCATCTTAAAACCCTTACTTCATAGAACTCACACCAAGAAGGCACATTTCTACCAATGAGATCTAGTAAAAACCATATTTTATGTATTTGGCCAAGTACAACATAGAGATTTAGAGGATTACAAGGAATCTACTAACTCATGCTATGCAATTCCAACCAGAGGAACTGCCTCCACAAGAAACCAAGAGCATCAGCTTCCAACCAAATTGGAGACATGACTTATTACAAGAATACCCTGAGATGATATACGCATGGTCCAAGACCGTGATGGATATCATGTTCAATCCATGTTATGGTCTAGTATCATGATGTTGGTCATGGCCAACTTTCCCAATTAAGGTGTAGAATGATCCCAAGTGCTAGGGATGGATTCATTATTCTTACTTCACACCACCACAAGGTCCCCCCGGTCACATTTATAATTGCTACCATCTGACATTGGCTACCACATTTACATCATATGATAGATATAGTAACCAAGTTATCACTTAAAATTGTTGATCTCATGCAAATAACCTTCAAAGTCTTCTTAAAGATGAGAGCACCCCATGTCTGAATGCCACGATTTGAGCATGAAAATTGGATCTTGTTTATGAATTGACTACAACTCCATCACTAAGGAACTATTATGCATAGCACTACCGGATTAAACACCTAGCTGCCTGTTACAAACACATGTTTCAAGAAATGCTTACCATCAATTTTTGGGACTATCATTGAGAAGTTTTGATAACTCTTTGACTCATGTATTCAACTCTTCAACTCATCTTCCTTAGCTCTTTTCTTGCGAACAACTCATGTATTCAACACACTATCAGTATCCACCACATGACACACCACATGCCATTGCATGGGATAAGTTAGAAGAAGATCTAGCATGTGGCATCCATATCAATGAGCACACCCTTGCTCAAAATCTCTATGAGAATTACATCTATCAATCCCTGCAGCAAGGTTCTCTCAGGGATGCCAGACACAAGAGGGAGGGGATGTTAGTAGTAGTAGCCTACATCAATGAAAAGGAAGCATGTGAAGAGAGAAGGTGCGAGACCAAAGGGGGTCCCCATCAAATTTTCAACATCAAGATTGATCTATTGAATATCAACCTCATTATGTGCAACAATAGTGATTTTAATTAGTGCCCACTAGAACATAGAAGAACCCAATTTTGTAATGTAGTGCTCCATTTTGTGTAAGCCAAGGATTCCTTGAGCTTGAGGATTTTAGATAGATAGCACCTATCAAAATCCATACTTTTTCGACATTGTTTCACACCCCAAAACTAGTTTAGGACATAATCCTGTTAGGGCCATAGGCATATATACAAGCCGAGGGAAAAAAAACTTCTAAAGAGGGAGAAAAGTGCCTTGACCATCCTAGAGTGTTCACACACATCACTACCTAAATATACAATAGATCACCTCTGGCTACTTATCTTTTGCAAGTTCAAAGTTGATTTCGTGGTCATCAAAGAAACAACCAACTATGGCATTGTCATTAATTGAAGTTGAATATAGAGACCTAGCAAATGCAAAACAATGTGGTTAAAGCTACTCTACCCAAATTTGGGGATACATACATACACTCGAATGATCTTTGGAGATAACACTAGCTCACCTCATTTGTCTGCTAACCCTATATATAACGAAATGACTAATCACATTGAAGTGCATTATCATTATGTGAGAAAGAAGCTACTTAGTAAGGACATACAATTGTCCTATGTATCGACCAATTTGCAATGTGCAGATATGCTAACCAAATCTGGATGGAACTAAATTGAACAGGTTCAAGATTATTATTGGATTGAAGGAGATTAAAGAGAAATAAAGCCCAAGCATATTAGGCTTGATGGGGAGCTTTTGGTGCAATGACTCCAAGCCTAAATGCTTGATCATTTATCCTAAGGCTCATATGTGCATTCATGTATTAGCACATGAATGATCTCTTGTAAAAGATTGATTTTTTACTCCTTCTAAAAGTGCATATATGGAATCACTTCAATCACGAGTTCTTAGGAGAATCTTTCCATGACTTATTTGGCGAGGACTTATGGCAAATCAATTCCTAAAACTTTGGAACACTTTTACGTGAAGATTTGAATTCAAATTTGAATCTTGGCTCCAACAAAAGGCTATAAAAGAGGACTACCTAGTCACATGGAAAGTAGCTAGATATAGCAAAGATTTTAGAGGAATTGGTGTGGCATATTGAGCTCACATAATGGTTCTATTATTGCCCTCATATTTTTTAATCATTCATTGTCAATGTCAATGTAATTTATGTGCATTAATACATATACTTTTCTCATATCTCATATCTTCTACTTTGTCATGTACCACTCATAATAGTTTCTCTTATCTGTTTCTCAGCTTGTACTTGATCATTCTCAGTGATTCAAGTTGTTATGGATTCACTAGAGTGTGCATGTTCTTGTGTATGTGTGTGTATATGTATATGTATATGTATATATGTATATGTATATGCATGTGTATATATATGCATGTGTATATGTATGAAACATGCATGTGTATGTGGATGTGCATATACATGTATTTGCATATATGTTAATGTGTGTGTGTATATATATATATATATATATATATATATATATATATATATATATATATATATATACACATATATATATATATATATATATATATATATATATATATATATATATATATATATATATATATATATATATATATATATATATATATATATATATATATAATGTATGCATGGACGTCTTTTTATGTGGTTGTAGGAATGTTTGTGCATATGCATGTGTATATATGTGTGTGTATGTGCATGTGTATATATGTATATGTGTGAAAGTGCATCTTCATCATGTATAAGTGTATGAGTGCATATCAATAAGTGTGAGTGTGCTATGTAATGAAAATAACACAATTCAAATGATCTACAAAGAATAGAAATTGTACTTACAATTGTTAGCCATAATTTTTGCTTGGTTAGCTTCTTGAATAACGTGCAATAAAGAGAGAAAGAAAAGAGAGAGAGAGAGAGAGAGAGAGAGAGAGAGAGAGAGAGAGAGAGAGAGAGAGAGAGAGAGAGAGAGAGAGAGATCTAGAGAGAGAGAGATCTAGAGAGAGAGAGATCTAGAGAGAGAGAGATCTAGAGAGAGAGAGAGATCTAGAGAGAGAGATCTAGAGAGAGAGAGATCTAGAGAGAGAGAGAATTCAAAGAGAGAAAGATGTAGAAAGAGAGAAACAAAGACAAAGGGAGACAATAAGAGAGAGCTTAGGCAAAACAACAATGCTGCATATACTTGCTTCAGCTCGTAAGTGCAGTGCAATTGCGAACATTGGAGAGCTCTTCGATCGGATGCGTGAAAATGCCGATCGCAGAGCCTCCAACGTTTTAATTTTTGTTCGTCAATAGATCGTCGTGTAAGCAATGCTATTGGTCGTCGAATAGGGGACAATTTTACCGTCGCTTATGCGACGGCAACTAACGTCGCCTACACGACGCAAAAAAGCGTCGCTTATGCGACGCTTTTAAATTGTGTCGTTTTAGCGACGTTTATGGGAACGTCGCAATCCCGTCGTGTCACAAGTCACAAATACCATCGTTTTCTACGTTGTTTAATCGACGGTCGGTGCGCGACGCTAATTACGACGCAAGTTGCAATTTTATAGCGACGAAATTCTGTCGCCTTAACCGTCGCTATACGCCCGTATTTCTTGTAGTGATTGTCTGAAATATAACCATTTAGAAAAGCATTCTTCACATCTAGTTGACATAATTTCCAACCTTTACATGCAGCAATAGCTATAAGTGTCCTGATGGTTGTCATCTTTGCCAGAGGACTATAGGTCTCATCATAATTTATACCATATGTCTGAGCAAACCCTTTCACAAAAAGTCTAGCTTTATACCTAGACACACTTCCATCTACAAACCTCTTTGTCTTGTGGACCAATTTGCATCCAATGATCTTCTGATTATTTGGTTTAGGAACCAGATCCCATGTCTGATTCTCCATCAATGCATCATACTCTTCCTACATAGCTTTCTCCCAATTTTCCTTACCTTTTGCCTCTTCATATGTAGAAGGGTCTTCATCTGCCTTTAGCATATGAGCATAATCTTTGGTAGCCAAAAAAGAAGTGTCATAACTATACCTTGTAGGTTTCCATTTATGTCGTGTTGACCTTCTGAGTTCTCCACTCCTTGAGGTTTCTGGCTCATCACATTTTGGATCAAACCTTGGCACTTCTTCAACTTCAACCTGTACTTCATTGTTCTCCTCTTCATCAAATATCTGAACCTTTGATTTACCTTTCTTTTGATTCACAACTTCTTCATCACCTGCATAAATATTGATTGTACCTGCATACCAAGTACCTTGGTCATCAAATGTAACATCCTTAGACACAAGGAATTGTTTTGTGGATGGACTCCACAACCTATATCCCATCTGCTTATCATCATATCCAATGAACACATATTTTTCAGCTTTAGGTTCCAATTTATGCCTCAATTGATATGGCACATATGCATATGCCAAACATCCAAATACTTTGCAATGATCTAGAGTAGGTCTCTTACCCTACCATGCCTCATATGGTGTCATACCCTGCAAAGCTTTACATGGTAATCTATTGACCAAATATGTTGTTGTATTTACAGCCTCAACCCACAAGTAATTTGGGCAATTTTTCTCCTTCATCATGGATCTTGCAAACTCAACAAGAGTTCTATTCCTCCTTTCTGCTACACCATTTTGTTGAGGAAAGTACTTGCAAGTAATTTCTCTTTTTATACCTGCATTCCACAAGTAATCACTGAACTCATTAGAGAAATACTCTCCCCCTCCATCTGACCTTAGTCTCTTCAACTTTTGACCTGTAATTCTCTCTGCATACACATGATAATGTTTGAATGTATGGAATACCTCTGACTTATCTTTGATCGCATAGATAGTGATCCATCTGGTAGCATCATCAACATAAATCACATAATACCTTGAACCATTGATACTGAAATCCTTTGATGGTCCCCACACATCTGTATGTACCAACTCAAGCTTCTCTGAATACATAAAACCATGGTTGGAATAAGATTGCTTATGAGCCTTACCTAATTGACATGCCTCACATCTGTATGTCATATGTTGACCAACAACATTAGGCAATCCAAGCACTGAACCATTGTTAACCATATCTTTAATACCTCTTTCATTAAAATGTCCAAGCCTTTTGTGTCAAAGATCTAACTCTGAGATCTTATGTCCTCCATAAGTGTACAAGGCATGACCAATGTTACCTTGAATCTTCAATGCGAAGAGTCTTCCTTCTTTCTTCCCTGAAACAATTTGTTTATACCCATTGCTAGGGTCTTCCACAAAAACTCCTTCATTAGTGAACCTAACTTCATAACCTTTTTCAACAATTTGTCCTACACTTACCGGATTCTTTGGAATTGTAGGAATATACAAAACCTTACTCAAGAGAGTACTTCGATCCTTGGCCTTCACTGATCCAATTGACTTCACATTGTGCTTTGTATTGTCACCTGTTTGAACTACATGATTATTTACCTTACTCTCTAAATCATTCATCAAAGCTATGTTACCACTCAGGTGATTGCTACACCCTGAGTCAATGTAGAAGACTCTTTGGTCATCACTTTGCCTTTCACAAGTTGCATTCATTATCAATGTTGAATCCTCCTTCTGATCTGAAGCATAATTGTAGTAGGTATTGTTGTATTGTTGACTTTGGAATCCTCTACCTGCATTTCTTCCAAAGTAACCTCTACCTCTGAAATTACCTCTTTGATTTCTGCCACCTCTTCCTCTTGAATTAAAGTTCTGATTATATCCACCATTATTCTTAGTATTATGCCAACAATCATTAGCTAAATGATTTGTCTTACCACAAATCCAACAAGCTTTGCCTCCATCTTTATTACTTCTGCCTCTTCCTCTACCTTTGCCACCTCCTCTTCCTCTTAGGAAGTTATCTTGGCTAGTTGTACCTTCATCTTCATTTTCTTCTTGCTTCCCTTCGCTATTCTTCTTCTTATCCTTTGAATACCTTGCTTGACCTACACTTTTATCACTTTCACCTTTGACATCCTGCTCAAACGTTAGCATGTGTCCTAGCAATTGATTTAAGTCAAGAGTAAAATGATCTAGTGATAATTCAGTAGACAAAATGAATGGCTTCCATTTGTCATCACCTCTCAAACCTGTAAAGATTTGCCTTACCAATTTATCCTCCTCAATATCTTCATCAACTACTCCTAATGCATCTGCAATGTCCTTCATTCTTGTTACATAATCTGAGATGGATTGAGAGGCCTTCTTCTTGAATGTGGTTAATTTTGCCCACAAGGATGCCTTCCTTGACTTTGTGATGTTTTGAAAATGCTCCTTGAAAGCATTCCATATATCACTTGCACTTTCAAGACCTCTAATGTGAGATAGCAAGTAGTCATTAACTTCCATATAGATAATGCTCCTGGCTTGAGCATCTCTCTTCATCCAAGTCTTCAAATCTAATAATTCCTCCATAGTTGGAACACAAGGATCTCTCAACTCAGGCTTTTCTTCTTCACCTATGATATAACCTATCAAGTCTTTGCTCTTAAGATGAGCTTCCATCCTCATTGACCATGTTGGATAGTTCTCTCTATCCAGTTTCTCTATCTGAAGAGAATCTCCCATCCTTTCTTCACCTATGTATTAAATCCTTCAAGCTTTATGAGGAATAAGGTTACCTTTGCTTCGAATGAAGTTACTTTTTTCTTCCTTGATGTCTTATAGCCTCCTTCTCAAGCTTTGCTCTCAAGCTTTTGCCTTTTGAATCTTCAAATGTTGAATTCTTTATGACTGCAGCAGTCGGGGTCCTCCTTTCTTCAATTTTGATACTTCCTCCTCTGATACCACTGATGGATAGTGTTAATCTCCAAAAGAACAAGCTACTCTTGAAGTTAGAGCACCTCTATATCAAGAGTAACTCAAAACCTTCACTATGATCAATACTCAATTATCAAAACCTTCACTATGATCAATCAAGAGTAACTCAAAACCTTCACTATGATCAATACTCAATTATCAAAACCTTCACTATGATCAATACTCAATCAAGAGTAACTCAAAACCTTCACTATGATCAATACTCAATTTGGAGGATCAATACTCAATTATCAAAATTTTGAACAAAACTATGAAGAAGGTGACTACACAGAAAGTCTGCTACACATAACTCTCTCATTGACTTATCAAATGTGAAAATTTTTTGATAAAACTTTGTATAGGGTGTCATCTATAGTTTGCAAACCTCCTCCAAGTTAAATCATTCCAAAAGATTCAGTAGATCTTGAGAAATGATCTTAACAAGTCACCTATGTCTAAAACTATAGTTCTTTACAGTCGACTTTGACACATGTAACTTCTAAAGCTTGGTTCTCACAAACTAGAACCTGTTTATGCAAATGCTTTTAGCCATAGATGGCTTACCTTCCAACTTAGATTTTGACTCCTCATTTGTGCAAAACTTTACACTGTGCACTGAGAAATGATCAATTCTTTGACCATAGAGATTGCGCCTGTTTCAGAAAACACTCACCACTTCTTCACATATGAATGTTCCTACTCATAATTCTCATAGTCTGTTTACAATTAGGCTCTCAAACTTTAACCATAGATGCATTAACTATGGAATTAGACACCTACAAAAGGTTTCTTGAAATGATCAAACACAGAAGGAGAACACTGAGAAAAATCGGGTGCAAATTTTCTTCATTACTGGAAACCTTTACATCTGGATGAGAGAGCTATTCTACACACTTCACAAGTGTCTAATGACTTCTAGTTCTCTTCAATTCTTGTTCTCACACACTCTCTCATATTTGCCCTGACATTTTTCCTTGTATATATAGGCAAATATTTACAAGCTCATGACCATACAAAAGTATAAGTGAACTAACTCTAAATTAATGTACATATGTATACACATCTTCATTCTCTAAACATGTACTTTCTTCATGCTTCATATATGGATCTTTTCTTCAGTCCTTGAGTTTAAACCTTCATCAAAACTTCAATTTTTGATTGCCTTGCACCAACACTTCCTAGGATTGGAAGTATTATATAGAGATCATGGTCTATTGCTTACTCAAAGGAAATACATTAAGGACTTGTTGACAAAGTTCAAGCTGCAAGATTGCAAGATTGTAGGTACTCCAATGGAGGTTAATCATAAATTGAGCTCACATGAAGATGAAATCATAGAAGATATCACAGGTTATCAAAGTCTTGTGGGTAGTTTGAATTATGCTACATTGACAAGGGTAGATATATGTTATAGTGTGAGTGTGCTAAGTTAATTTATACACACACCTAGGAAACATCACATGGATGCTACCAAGAGGATACTCAGATATCTCAAAGGGACCATGAATGAAGGATCATAATAGCCTTATGTATTTGATTTAAGTCTAAAGTTGTTCTCTGATGCAGATTAGGTTGGTTCCAAGGAACACAGGAGAAGCACCTCAAGATACCTTACTTTTGCAGGGTCAAACTTATCTCATGGTAATCTAAGAAGCAACCCACAATTTCTCTCTCTTCCAGAGAAGCTGAATACACAGGTCTTGCTATAGCTACACAAGAAGCAATGTGGATGAAGACACTATTCACAAATCTTGGATTGGAGATTGGAACTCCAAGTATTTTTGGTGACAACATAAGTTCCATTCACTTGGCTACCAATCCAATTTTTCATGCAAGAACTAAACATATTGAAGTACATTACCACTATGTAAGAGAGAAAATTGTGAGCAAGGAAATTCAGCTCTCATGTGTGTCAACTCATCAACAATGTGCAGACATTTTAACCAAAGCATTAGATTGCACAAAACTCAGTAAATTCAAATTTATGATTGGTTTGCAGCTAATCTTGGAAGGTTGAAGAACTCAAGCTTACTTGACTTGAGGGAGAGTTGTTGGAACAAGTTCATGGAAAGTCTAAGCAAAGGCTTAATTCTTCAAATGTCATAAAAACTTATGCTATAATTGAAGCAAATGCTAAAGCCTTGAAGAGTTCAGTTATGAACTCATCCTTGTAACTCTTTGAGAATTTACTTGATATAAATGAGAAGGAATCAAACGTGGTTGAATCCACTTGATGAGAAAGGAAAAAAAAAGCCATGAACTCGTGATTGAGTTAGCTGAGGATCAATCACTAAGAATTTGGAAAAGTGGTTTAGGTGAGCAAGATTCAAATTCAAATCTTGACTCCAATCATCACTATATATACACATGATTTAGTTGTGGGTTTGGCACACTCATTAGCTGAGCTTCTTGCCATATCAAAGTTTGATCTCAAGACACACACGTGTAGCAGTAAGTTCATTTAATTTTCATTCAATATACATTTGAATTAATGATCATTTGTAACCATATCTTCATGCCTATGTGAGTGTATTGTTCACTATCATACTTCTTGATTTTTTTGTCACATTGTAGAGATGGTTTCTCTGAGCATGGTGCATTATTTTCAGTGATTTCACTTGATAATGTTATCACTCTAAGTCTACTAAATACTCTCAAAGTTTCGTTCCATTTGAAGTTCACCATCGTGAGATATATTCATTAGAAGTTGACTACATTTTTGCACCTTCTACTTCCTAAAAAGTCGGGATTACATACCTGACTTGCTAAACTGATTTCTCTTAGTATGGTCAATAATTTTTATGAGATAACTCCCAATAGGTTGCATTGCTTCCTAATTAGATTCCTCTAAAATATCTCTGGTCAATTGTAATCAAAGAATGAGCACTAAGTGAAATACTGAAGCCTACATGACTAGAATAGAAAGTTTCTTCATGTTGACTCTTAGTCAAACTTGTCTGTTTTGATTCAAATTTTTAAGAGTGATCTTCCAAGGTACATAGGGTGAGTAATACATCCTTTGTCAATCTAAAAGGGACCACTACATATCTCTAGAGTTCACTTGGTTGGTGTAGTGCAAAGTTTCTGCAGCACCACTTCATCTTCATCAAGTACAAATCCATCCTCACATAAAATCCCTAACTTACATCAACCATTGAAGGATCAATAATCTTAACACTGATTGGATATCATCTTCATTTTTTATGAGTGTGCAAAAAATGAACTTGAGATTTCAAACTTAAGATTTATCTCAATCCGCCAAATCAAATGACTTGAAAATTATACATACAAACAAATATTATTTTTCTAATGATTTCTCATTCACTCAATTTGGAGCTCTTTAGAGAGAGCAGCAGCCTCTACAAAGATGACACAATCTGAGGACAAAGGAATAGGTAATTGATATGGCACCAAGCAATGATCAAGAGTATATGTATTGCATCAAATCACCACTCTCATAATGTGCAAATGATTTAGATTCATTATATAGGCTCTCATGGATATTTCCACACCTCATATTCATGAATTTAAATTTCTAGGTAGTTTAAGGTGATTGGAATCTTTTCCTACAATCTTGGGAAAGTGGAAGTTGGAGTAATACCAATTTTTTGATTGATTGATCAACCACTTCTAACTCGTTGGTTTTTTGCCTTTTACTCTTCCCTTTTACAAAGGTAAATACCTTGAACCTTACAAGATAAATGATCATAAGTGATCAATAAAATAATACAATTAAAGGTGTGCACATAAGTTTTTTTCATCAAGGTACATATATGGTACCATCAATATAATGATTAGTGTAAAAACAAATCTTCAAGCATAGTGAAATATTGGTGATCAAATAGCTCCCTCCCAAGCTAAAGTATGCATAAGTCCTCATTCTTTGATAGGTTGAATAAGTGCCATAGATTTGAACCTACATAGCTTTATCCCATCAAGTGCCTTTTTCATCATGTTTATTATTTTCTTTTGAATAGAAATAAATAGTAAGTCAATTTCCTTTGCTATAAGCTTCTCTCTTACAAACTAGTAATGGACTTCTTTCTACTTTGTCCTTTCATGAAAAAGTGGATTTGTAGCTAGATGAATAAAACTTAAATTATTGCCAAGTATGTGAGGCTTGGAGCTTACAAGTCCCAAATTTGAGTAAACCTCTTTGATCCATATAGTTTCTTCAGCTTCAATAGTTAGACCTCTATACTCTACTCCGGTTGAAGATAAAGGAATTTTCGGTGATACATGGAACTCCATGACACCAATTTTGAACCTGCAAATGATAAGTATCTAGATGTGCTCCTTCTATCATCCTTTGCCTATGATCAATCTACATCTTAATGGATTTTGATATCTAAATATGAACATTAAGGATGGAAGATATCTTCATTAAGTTTCCCTTTGGTACTTGAGTACTCTCTTTGCAACATCCATGTGTGGCCTTCTAGGTGAGTTCATGAACTATCTGAGCACTCCCACACTATGGGATATGGATGGTCTAATGTAAGAAGCATATATCAAGCTATCAACTAGATTTTGATACTCTTTATGATCATCAATCTACTCATCTTCATACACACTTAGTTTATGATTCATTTCAAAAGGTGTAATTGCAAGCTTGGTGTTCTCCAATCTCAACTTGAGAAGAAGGTCTTGAATGTATCTTCTCTAAGTAAGAGATATTCCCTCATCTATATAAATCCCTTGCATACCTAGTAAATATATGAGCTCACCTAAGTCACAAATTTTGAACTCTTCTTGCATGTTTCTTTTGATGCTTTATATTCCATTCAAGTCATCACATGTCATAATATTGTCATCTACATATACACACAGATAAATAACCGCACTATGATCCCTTTTGATGAGTTGTTAGTTCTCAACCCTTGATCTAGAAGGTATGTAACCAACCTATAATTCCAAGGTCTAGGAGATTGTTTCAATCCATACAATGCTTTCTTAAGTCTACAAACATAAGATATATGATGAGGGTTCTAAGGGTTGTTACATGTACACCTCTTCGCTTGTCCAAATCTCTCCTTCAAAGCATCTGTTTCTTCTTTCATATCCTTCTCCCAATTAGGGTTTCCCTTTGCCTCTTCATAGGTAAGGGTTCTTTTGAAATTGATCCTTTGTCCAAGTAGATTAAATATTTTGTAACAAATGTGGAATCATATCCATACCTTTATGTTTGTCCCCTCTCCCTTGTTGGACCTTCTAGGTGCTTATTTGGAGCATTCTCCACACTCTTGAATTCCATAGCTTGTAATACTTTTTATGTTCATCTTGTTCATCCACTGTATCACTTGTTGAATCTTGAACTTTTTCATAATTCTTGCTTCCTATTTGATGGAAATCAAAATGAAGGTCATATGGTAGAGTTACCTTTTTTTTGTGTTCATCATACCAAGCCCTATGTTCTTCAAACACAACATCCACTGTGTTTGAAGAACATAGGGCTTCGTATAGGTTACATATGATTTGTGATGGTATTTCAACATAAGTTAAACAACAAAAAACCTTGCAATTTCCTAGACCAAGCTTTCTTCTATGCCATGCTTCATAAGGATTCATACCAAAGTGATTTGGATGGTAGTCTATTGACAAGGTGCACATAGTTGAAATAGCCTCTACCCATAAATAATGTGATGATCTCTTTTCTTCAAGCATTGTCTTGCTAATCCAACCAATATCTTGTTTCTTCTCTTCGTAATTCTCTTCAATTGAGGAGAGTATGTGGGAGTCACTTCCCTATTGATACTTTTATCTTGCAAGAACTCATAAATACTCTTTTGGGAATTATTCTACCCCTCCATTAGATATGAGTTTCTTGAGTGATCTACTTGCATGCTTCTTAACATGTTCTAGATACTTTTTGAAGCAATCAAACACTTCATTCTAACTTTTGATAAAGTACAAAATAGCCCATCTACTTTGATCCTACTTTTGGGTGTTCCACATAATACTTTGATCCTACTTTTGAGACATAATACTTTGATCCTATGAGACATAATACTTTGATCCTACTTTTGGGTGTTCCAAAAAACCTCAATCTTGAGTGAACCTAACTTCTAATCCTTTCTCAAGTATTTGGTCTACACTTATTAGTTTTTTTGTTATAGTGGAAACATAGAGTACCTTTCCCAAAATGTTTGCCCTACCATTGGAAGCTTTGACATTACCAATCTTCTCCATAATTTTGCTTTGTGTCATCCCTTGTTTGTACTTCATGTCTATGATTTGGACTTTCAAAGTCAGATAAGAGAGCTATGTTGCCTACAACATGATTTGAATATCCTAAATCTATGTAGAATAAATTACCATCTTCTTCAATCTCCTTGTGGCATAGATTCATGGGAAGCATTATATTGATGTTGTTGATCTTAATAATAATTGTTGTAGTTCTTTTTGTTGTGGCCTCTATTGTTAGTTTTGAAGTTAATTCCACCTCTGGTTGTATTGCTTCCAACCACCTCTTCCAATCTCTTTTTGGGTCTTTGTTGGGAAGATGGATGAATACTTCAGGACGATGAGTAGGTACTGCCAAATCCTGCTTTGTACCACACCTTTGATGCTTCAGAGTTGATAATTAGAACTTCTTAGATTTCCAATGACACCATAAAATGGCCTATGTACTTTGCAAATGATTTATGAAAAGATTGAATCAAAACAGACTACTTTGAACTTCAAGTCTTCAAGAAAACTTTCTATTTTTGATAATACACCTGTTGCTTCTTTTGCTCAGTATGACCAGCACAGTAGGAATTGGAAAAATTCCTTTTAGGGGTATCTAATTAGCTTAGAAATATAACTATTCCAAGTGGAATCACTTAAAAAGATTAAATATGCTTAGAGAA
This sequence comes from Ceratopteris richardii, assembly GCA_020310875.1. NCBI lineage: Eukaryota > Viridiplantae > Streptophyta > Polypodiopsida > Polypodiales > Pteridaceae > Ceratopteris > Ceratopteris richardii. The sequence goes on along the minus strand of CM035426.1, from coordinate 149,296,440 downwards.
ATTAATTTAGCAAGTAAACCTTTACCCCCGATTTTTTAGGACTATTGCAGACTTCGACCAATGATCACCTCGATGGACTTTTCTCTGAAATGGCTGAATAGAAATCCTTCAAATTTTGATAGAATGTAGTAGACTTTGAGCTGGTTCCAACAAGCTATAGTTTTTTGCATTTGGTGAAGAAGTGAGTGAGATATGCTCTCCACATTGACAGACTTTCAAAGACCATGACAGAGAACTCAGAAATGAACAATGTAGATATATGTATTAATGAACAATGTTGTACAATGCCATAGGCATGAATATCATTGCCTAATGGTGTAGATAGGTGTGGGCTAGAGTGTAGGCCTCACATACACTCAGAAATGAGAATGAGTAGTTCGGGATTGATGAGTCTTACCCGCGACTTTTTCCTAGAGGTTTATATAAGTGTTTACATTCAATTTGAATTTGAGTTCAAATTTTGGCTCTCTCTAAAAAGTGATCCTCCATTATAGGAGATATTCCATCAACCAACTCCTAACTTTTCCACGAGTTCTTCTAGGTAGGTGCTTACAAAGATTCCAAGTCAAATATGACTTTTACAAAAGGATAAAGTGGTAATTAACCACTAGCATTGATTTCTATGCATCTTCATATGTGTATGAAATACAAGCCAAATGTTTAGGCTTGTGAATTGCACCAACAGCTCCCCCTCAAGCCAAACATTTTGGCGTGGTCTTCATCTTCAGTCTTCATGTATGTTCTGCAATCCAATCATTGATTTGAACCTGCAAAGTTTGGTTCCATCCAATGCTTTAGTTAACAAATATGAACACTGCATATTGGTTGATACATATGTTAGTTGAATTTCCTTGCTTAATAGCTTCTCTCTCACATAATGGTAATGGACCTCTATATGCTTGGTCCTAGCATGATAAATAGGATTAGCTGCAAGGTGAAGCGAGCTTGTATTATCTCCAAATATCAATGGTGAGGTA
>CM035426.1:149250463-149275463 GCA_020310875.1 Ceratopteris richardii | reverse complement strand
ACCAAGATATGCATGAGCTACCAAGCATGAAGCAAAAACCAATGGTGGACACACAAGCATGTAAACCTGGTGGTAGGGATCCCCCCTTTGGGATAAAACAATCCAAGTAACCTGGTACCACTCAAGCAGTGAAAAATGCACTTAACCACCTACTAATGATTGACACCTGGGCAATGCATAAACCTCCTCATCTATGAGACACCAAACTGAATATCTAGCCAAGTAATGCATAAGTAAATCAAGCATCCAATAGCCTATTGACAAATGCATTTCCAGCATCATGAAGACTCAATCATAAAGCTATCTCCATAGGAGTGGCAATAGGTTTGCAGTCTTCAAGGCCAAAACACTAAATAATGTGTCAATATATTTTGTTTGACAGAAAGCTATTCCACCATCAACTTTCATAAACTGAATGCCCAAATAATGATGCAAATGCCCCAAATCTGACATCTGAAATGAAGCATGCAGATTAACCTTACAATCAGCAATATACTTTTCATGAGGACCAGTGAGTAGCATGTCATCAACATACATAACAATGATCAGATAGCACATCATTTGCACATTTAACATATAAGGTGCTCTTAGTTGGACTGTTCTCAAAACCATGTGCAATCAGGTAGGCATGTATCTGTTCATACCAAGCATGTAGTGCTTGCTTCAAGCCATATAATGCCTTTTTCAACATGCACACTTAGTTTTCATGCCCTTTTTGCACAAAGCCATGGGGCTAAAAAACATACATTTCTTCATGCAAGTCACCATTCAAAAATGAAATTTTAATGTCCAACTGATTTAAATTCCACATCATGGCCTAAGAAGGTCCATGAGTGAGAGACAGAATCACCACATCGTGGCCTAAGAAGGTCCATGAGGAAGAAATGAAAACTAGAGAGGTATGGGTTTGATACTTCTCTAGTTACTAAACACTCAATCTATCTAGCACATGACATAAATCAAGAGGAACCCTCAACATTTGAGGAAGAAAAGAAGAAATCAGAGTGGAGGCATGCAATGGAAGCAGAAATTGAAGCTCTTGAGGAAAATAACACTTGGGAATTAGTTCCCAAGTCTTCATCAATGAAAGTGATAGGCTCAAGATGGATCTACAAATTGAAGAAGAATGGAGATGGATTGATTAACAAGTATAAGACAAGGCCTGTGGGAAAAGGCTTTGCACAAATTCAGGGAATTGATTATGAGGAGACCTTCTCTCCTGTGGCAAAGATGCCTTCAGTTAGAGTCCTACTTAATATTGCTTCTTCAAAGAATTGGAAGATACTTCAATTGGATGTAAAAATTACATTTCTTAATGGATGGATAACAGACGAGGTGTATGTGGCACAACCACCTGGTTTTGAGAATCAAGCACATCCTGATTATGTGTGTAAGCTTGATAAATCTCTATATGGACTCAAAAAAGCCCCAAGGGCTTGGAATCACAGGCTTGTTTCATTCTTGCAAGATAAAGGATTTCAACCTAGCAAGGCAGATCCACCACTCTTCATCAAAAAGAGTAATTTTGAAGTCCTCTATTTGTGTGTGTATGTGGATGATATTATACTTATAGGAAAGTGATGCAGATGGGATAAAGAAGATCAAGGAGCAGATGCAAGAAGAGTTCAAAATAAGTGACTTGGGTTCACTCACATACTTCCTGATGGAGTGTTAATCTCCAAAAGAACAAGATACTCTTGAAGTTAGAGCACCTCTATATCAAGAGTAACTCAAAACCTTCACCAATTTGGAGGATCAATACTCAATTATCAAAATTTTGAACAAAACTATGAAGAAGGTGACTACACAAAAAGTCTGCTACACATAACTCACTCATTGACTTATCAAATGTGTAAAGTTTTTTATAAAAGTTTGTACAGGGAGTCTTCTATAGTTTGCGCACTTCCTCCAAGTTAAATCATTCCAAAAAATTCAGTGGATCTTGAGAAATGTTCTTAACAAGTCACCTATGTGTAAAACTGTAGTTCTTTACAGTCGACTTTGACACCTGTAACTTCTAAAGCTTGGTTCTCTCAAACTAGAACCCATTTATGTAAATGCTTTTAGCCATAGATGGCTTACCTTCCAACTTAGATTTTGACTCCTCATTTGTGCAAAACTTTACACTCTGCACTAAGAAATGATCAATTCTTTGACCATCCAGATTGCACCTGTTTCAGAAAACACTCACCACTTCTTCACATATGAATGTTCCTACTCATAATTCTCACAGCTTGTTTACAATTAGGCTCTCAAACTTTAACCATAGACTCATTAACTATTGAATTAGACACCTACAAAAGGTTTCTTGAAATGATCAAACACAGAAGGAGAACACTTAGAAAAATCTGGTGCAAATTTTCTTCATTACTGGAAAACTTTACATCTGGATGAGAGAGCTATTCTACACACTTCACAAGTGTCTAATGACTTCTAATTCTCTTCAATTCTTGTTCTCACACACTCTCTCATATTTTCCTGACATTTTTCCTTGTATATATAGGCAAATATTTACAAGCTCATGACCATACAAAAGTATAAGTGAACTAACTCTAAATTAATGTACATATGTATACACATCTTCATTCTCTGAACATGTAATTTCTTCATGCTTCATGTCTGGATCCTTTCTTCAGTCCTTGAGTTTAAACCTTCATCAAAACTTCAATTGTTGATTGCCCTGCACCAACAACTCCCCCTCAATCATCAATTGAGGTTTTCTCTATCTTCTTTATACCTGCCATGTCTTTGAATCTCTGTAGCTTTGGTCCATCCAAGCTCTTGGTTAGCATATCAGCTATCTGATCTTTTTTTGAAGTATGTATTACTTCAATCTCTTTATCCATCACCTTCTCTCTTAGAAAGTGATACTGAATCTCAATATGTTTAGTCGTGGCATGAAAAATAGGATCTGCAGCTAAATACAATGAACTCATGTTATCTCCATGAATAGTGGGTGTACTCTAAGTGATGTCAAAACTCTTCATAAGAGTCTTAAGCCATATCACTTCCTTTGCAGCTTCAACCATACCTTTGTACTCAGCCTCTATGGATGATAAAGCAACTATGTGTTGCTTCTTTGAACACCATGAAATTAACTTATCTCCCACATAACACAAGTATCCATAAGTTGATCTCCTATCATCAAGATTACCTGCCCAATCTGTATCACTATAAATCTTGATTTTGTATCTGATGTAAAACCATAATACAAACCTTCTTTGAGTGTACCCTTAATGTACCTCAACACTCTTTGTCCTGCAATCCAATACTCTTTCCTAGGACAATGCATGAATTGAGATAATACTCCAAGTGCATATGACAAATCAGGCCTAGTTAATGTAGCATAGATCAGACTACCAACCAAATTTTGATATAGCTTCATGTCCTTGAACTCTTCTCCTCCATATTTTCTCAATTTGTGATTCACCTCCATTGGAGTAGGTGCTACCCTGATTCATCTTAAACTTGATCAACAAGTTTCTCAAGTACCTTTCTTGAATTACATAAACTCCATGTTGAGTATATGAGATCTCCATGCCCAAGAAATATGAAAAGTCTCCCAAGCCACTGATCTTGAACTCTTTCTCCATTTGCTTCTTTAGGCATTGAATGCCTTTCTCATCTATACCTGTAAGAATTATATCATCAACATATATGCACATGTAAATGAACCCATCATCACTTGCTTTAACAAGCAAGCTACGATCTACTTTAGATACTTGAAAACCAAGTTCCTTCAAGAACTTCACAAGTCTATAATTCCATGCCCTTGGAGCCTACTTCAAACCATACAAAGCTCTCTTGAGCTTACATCCATAATCTGGATACCTTTCATCTCTGAATCCTTGTGGTTGCTCCATGAAAACATCCACTACAAGAAAAAGGGGGGCATAGCGACGCCCCCGAATCGGAAAAAAATGGGAACCATCGCTTATGCGACGCGCTCGTCGCATAAGCGACGGTACGAATTTCGATTTCTTTTTTTGCCCGACCCCCGTCGCCTAAGCGACGCTAGAGTCGCTTATGCGACTCTATTTAAAAAGCGTCGCTAGCACCGTCGCTCCCTAGCGACGAACTCAACGACGTTGGCAAACAGTAGAGCGTCGCATATGCGACGCTCTGGAATGTAAAAAAAAAAATTTGATTTCTCCCGACACATTTGTGCCGGGACTTGGACACGAGCAAGAAGAGAGAGACCGAGAGAGAGAGAGCGCGCACGCGAGAGGGAGAGAGAGAGAGAACGAGACCATTGGTAGGTATGCGCACACACACACACACTTACACACACATACATATGTACACACACATATACACACATAGACACACACACACATACACATAGACACACACACACATACACACAAATACACACATATATACACACATACACAATGCATAATGCATACACATACACACATGCACACATAAGCATACACATGCACACACATATACATGCATGATTCACATGCATACATACACATACATAATGCATATGCATACATAATGCACATGCATACATACACATACATAATGCATACACACACATATGCATACACACACATACACACATATGCATACATACACACATAGACACATACACACATAGACACATAGACACATAGACACACATAAACACATACACACTCATAGACACACACACATACACATAGACGCGCACACACATACACACACCTACACACATAGACACATACACACATAATGATGCATTCACACACATACACATGCATACACACATAGACACACATATACACACACACATCCAAACATACACACTCATAGACACACATAATGATGCATTCACACACATACACATGCATACACACATAGACACACATATACAATTACACATCCAAACATACACACTCATAGACACACATTCATACACACACACATCCAAACATACACAATCATAGACACACACACATACACATAGACGTGCACACACATAGACGCGCACACACATACACACACATAGACACACACATATACACACAGAGACACACACATATACACACAGAGACACATACACACATAATGATGCATTCACACACATACACATGCATACACACAAAGACACACATATACACACACACATACACACATACACACACATATATGCATACACACACATAGAGAGACATACACACACATACACATACATGCATACATATGCATACATACACATACATAATGCATACACACACATATGCATACATAATGCATACACACACATACACAAACCTATGCATACATACAGGCATACACACACATAGACACATACACACACATAGATACATACATACACATAAACACATACACACTCATAAACACACACACATACACATACACACACACATATACACACACACAAACACACATAGATACTTACACACATAATGATGCATACACACATACACATGCATACACACATACAAACACATATACACACACACATACACACATAGACGCATACACACGTAATGATGCATACAGACATACACATGCATACATAGACACACATAATGATGCATACAAACACATACATATGCATACACACACATATGCATACATACATGCATACACATACACACATAGACACATACACACACATAGATACATACATATACATAAACACATACACACTCATATATACACACACATACACATAGACAACACACACATATACATAGACACATACACACATAGACACATACACACATAGACACATACACACATAATGATGCATACACACACATACACATGCATACACACATATATGCATACATACATGCATACACATACACACATAGACACATACACACACATAGATACATACATACACATAAACACATACACACTCATAAACACACACACACATACACAGACACACACACACACACACAAACACACATAGACACTTAGACACATAATGATGCATACACACACATACACATGCATACACTCATACAAACACATATACACACACATACACACATAGACACATACAAACGTAATGATGCATACACACATACACATGCATACATAGACACACATAATGATGCATACACACACATACATATGCATACACACATATGCATACATACATGCATACACATACACACATAGACACATACACACACATAGATACATACATATACATAAACACATACACACTCATAGACACACACACATACACATAGACAACACACACATATACATACACACATAGACACATACACACATAATGATGCATACACACACATACACATGCATACACACACATATGCATACATACATGCATACACATACACACACATAGATACATACATACACATAAACACATACACACTCATAGACACACACACATACACATAGACACACACACACACATATACACACACACAAACACACATAGACACTTACACACATAATGATGCATACACACACATACACATGCTGACACACATACAAACACATATACACACACACATACACACATAGACACATACACACGTAATGATGCATACACACATACACATGCATACATAGACACACATATATGATGCATACACACACATACACATGCATACACACACATATGCATACATACATGCATACACATACACACATAGACACATACACACACATAGATACATGCATACACATAAAAACATACACACTCATAAACACACACACACATACACATAGACACACACACACATACACACACAAACACACATAGACACTTACACACTTAATGATGCATACACACACATACACATGCATTCACACATACAAACACATATACACACACACACATACACACATAGACACATACACACGTAATGATGCATACACACATACACATGCATACACACATACACATGCATACACACATACACATGCATACATAGACACACATAATGATGCATACACACACATACATATGCAAACACACACATATGCATACATACATGCATACACATACACACATAGACACATACACACACATAGATACATACATATACATAAACACATATACACTCATATACACACACACATACACATAGACAACACACACATATACATACACACATACACACATACACACATACACACATACACACATACACACATACACACATAATGATGCATACACACACATATGCATACATACATGCATACACATACACACATACACACATACACACACATAGATACATACATACACATAAACACATACACACTCATAAACACACACACATACACATAGACACACACACACACATATACACACACACAAACACACATAGACACTTAGACACTTAGACACATAATGATGCATACACACACATACACATGCATACACACATACAAACACATATACACACACATACACACATAGACACATACACACGTAATGATGCATACACACATACACATGCATACATAGACACACATAATGATGCATACACACACATACATATGCATACACACACATATGCATACATACATGCATACACATACACACACATAGATACATACATATACATAAACACATACACACTCATAGACACACACACATACACAGACAACACACACATATACATACACACATAGACACATAGACACATACACAGATAATGATGCATACACACACATACACATGCATACACATGCATACACACACATATGCATACATACATGCATACACATACACACACATAGATACATACATACACATAAACACATACACACTCATAGACACACACACATACACATAGACACACACACACACACAAACACACATAGACACTTACACACATAATGATGCATACACACACATACACATGCTGACACATATACAAACACATATACACACACACATAGACACATACACACGTAATGATGCATACACACATACACATGCATACATAGACACACACAATGATGCATACACACACATACACATGCATACACACACATATGCATACATACATGCATACACATACACACATAGACACATACACACACATAGATACATACATACACATAAACACATACACACTCATAAACACACACACATACACATAGACACACACACACACACATATACACACACACAAACACACATAGACACTTACACACATAATGATGCATACACACACATACACACATACAAACACATATACACACACACATACACACATAGACACATACACACGTAATGATGCATACACACATACACATGCATACATAGACACACATAATGATGCATACACACACATACATATGCATACACACACATATGCATACATACATGCATACATATACACACATAGACACATACACACACATAGATACATACATATACATAAACACATACACACTCATACTCACACATACACATACATGCATATATATACATAAATAATGCATATGCATATGCATACATACATACATACATACATGCATACATACACACACACATATACACATACATACACACATACATATACACACACATACACACATAGACACATATACACATAATGATGCATACACACACATACACATGCATACACACATATACACACACATACATACACACACACATGCATACATACACATACTTAATGCATACACATTTACATATGTACACGTATATATATTGATTTCTAACCATTTTGTTTTATATGTTAGGTATTATGGATCCGAGTAGAGAGAGAAAGGCGAAACTCACTCTCATAAAAAGTCTTATGAGAGCAAGAGTTCCGTCTGGTACTCTAGGGGCCATAATGTGGGACTACGCAGAGATGTCTGATGAGGAGCTAGATTATACGATCTAGATGCTTACGCGATCAGACAAGGGCTCTTCTACGGCTCCACACGCAGGAAGAGAGCTATCTGCTCATAGGTATGTTTTTTTTCATAAACTTTTTTAATGATATTATAACACATATTTTTATTTATTTCTATCTATCTATTTTCAGGACACCTATACCACCTCCAGCACGTGATAGCAGAGCAGAGACGTTGCCTATGAGGACATGCATAGGCACGTTAGGACTAGAGTGCGACATAGAGCCAGAGGGGAACATTGTATACATAGGAAATGGATTGGAGTTCAAGAGAAGAATGCGCGCACTATGCGACTCTTACCTGCGCTTTGTCCACTTACCGTGGAAGTAAGTAAAAGTTTTACATATAAATTGAAATATATATCTTATGTTTTCTTTATATTATGTTTTCTATTTTTGTAGTGAGCATGATGAGAGGGATAAAAAGTACGTGCTCAGTTCACTTGAGACGGAGTTTGGGATAGGGTGGTCGCTTAAGTGGTGTTTAAAAGAGATGCGGACACTTATGGCTCATCGTCGTGACAATGCACTGTATGTATGTATATGAGAGAGAGAGAGAACACTAAACTCGGTATTAGGGTTTTGAAATCCCTAATTTAAAATCTCTAATTCAACCTTTTAGCCACATGTTTGAAGTATATGTACACCTCCGACGTCCTACTTAGAGAGATGTCTCTCCTCCCAACCTTATGCCTCTATATATAGCTACTCGAATCAACGAGGATCATAATATATGTAAAGATATATACACATCATGTAGATAGGATACATAAATATAAAATGGAGTAGATATATTATGCATCACACATACATGCCTAAATGCACACATAAATATATATATACATACTAACATATTTACATGTACATATTTACACATACATGTATATGCCTACATGCACACATAAACATATATATACATGCATACATATTTACATGTACATATTTACACATAATATACATATATACATGTACACAATTATAAACACTTGCATATATTACGTACATGAATACATGAATATTTTACATAAATGCATATGCATATATACACATATGCATATTTAACACATGTATACATATATCACACACATGCAAACACATACATATACATGAAATACATATATATGCATACTAACATATGTATACATATAATACACATGAATACACACACATATGCATACATACATGATAAAAATTTACTCCTCGAAGATAAAGCTATATAAAGTAATTAGGCATACCCCCGAGCTTCATGTTCTAACTTAGAAGAACATGATTTCATCTCTCTAGTAGGATTCATCGTTATTCAAATTAATAAAAAAAACCTATTATCTGATATCCATTCAGAAGCTTCAAGTTATTGATCGATAACTAGAGTAGAATTTACTATCTAATCTGCTCATATGTTTTCATTATTGCCATCATTTTGGTAAGACATCAATATAGTCTCATCTTCATTATCCTTATTGATTTCATTTATTTCTTCTATTGTTAAATCTATGTTCTCATGAATCACATCATCTATTGGTGGATTAATATCTATTTCTGGTAATTCCTCTTCCTTATCAGTAGAATCAGCATGTAGAGAATTATCCTCTTCATAAAAAAGATATCATTATCACGTAGAATGATTCTAATTTCTATTCCAGATGTTGATGTATCAGTATCTGATGCTGAATCATCAAGAGGACTTTCTTCAATCTCTCTAACAATAAACTGTTCAAACAATGACCTACCTCTAGGTTGCACATGAATGACTTGCCACCAAGGATGAGCATTTGGGTTTTTATAAAAAGATGCTTGTTCAATATGCCTAGGAAGAATATATGGTTCTTTAGTAGATCACATTACCTTGGAAGAATCAATTGCCCAAAACCTAGATAATTCCTTTCTTATTGTAGAATTACTACCTTTATAATCCACTCGATACCAATCAACCTTCAAAAGGACCTATCAAAATATATAACAACAAAAACGTCCCATTATTAGGTGCTTAAAAAAATAACTAACTCTAAAAAAAATATATAAACTTTTTTCTACCTGTTTGAATGTACGAAATGAAATTTCGTAGATACCAACAATAGTTCCTACGTAACCAAGTTCACTATCTATAAGGTTCGTGTCTTTTGAGCTAGCACGTGATAGTTGCTTGAAACAAGCAACAATACTAGAATCCTCTGTTTTACGTAAGGAATCAATGGCTTTGATTCTAATATGCTGTCCAAAAGCCCACATATTAGTGAACATTCGAGCCTGCAAAATAAATTCAATTAGTAAATAGAAACTAACATACATATATGAAAAAAATAAAAAATATATTTTAATAAAATTACCTTTCATTCACAACCTATCATTAACTCTCTTTGCTCATCTGAGATTTCTTCATTATTTGCGTTGGCGCGTTGCAAACGACTATATAGCCAATCCGTGAAAGAAGCTGGTATATCTGTAATCTCATTATTATCGAGATTACGTCTAGCTCTTTTGTTTTTTTGCCTTTTACTTCGGAGACTTTGAAGTTCCTCGTACTCGCTAAGGAATGCTTGCATGCATTCGCTATTATATGCTACAAAAGTAGAAACATCATTTTTTTCCTGAAATGTAAATAAGAATGGAACCCCCTTACCTGATAATACCTCATCTGTTATTTTTGAAGAAGACTCGTTGGTCCATGCACGTGGAGCTTCTTCATGAACTCTTTCAAGGTACTCACTAACGTGTATGTGGGTATGCGTATGTGTATGTGGGTATGTGTATGTGTATGTGTATGTGTGTGTATATATGTGTATGTATTCTGACTTTTTTTTCTGTTTGAGATTAAATTAACAAGAGATATTGTATGGTCGAAAAAAATAAGAGGCGAGCTAGCATACCACCTGAGTCGTGGTAGTTTTTTCGTAGACAGCTACATCTTCAGGAGTCATTTCCTCAGCAAAAGGTACACAAATTAATAGTTTATATTAATAATTTTTATATTTTTTAGTAATTTTTTACATTTAATTTATGTATTTTTTTTCTTGAATATACAGGCTGCTGCAAAGAAGAGAGTGGAGTCGGGCCACACATCGCACCTAGGTCAAATGGGCCATAATGGTTTTGTAGCTACGTTTGTAAGTATATGTGTTATTGTGAGTATATTTTTTATTTTAGTTAAAATGCAAGCAACTAATGTTTTTTATTTGTTTCATTGCAGTGGAAGGATTATGGCCGATATCCTACGAAACAAGAGATCGAGTATGCTACACATTTTGGATATCGGCATTTGAGCGAGTATATGCAAGATCATCCTGATGCCTTTGTGAGTATTTTTAAATTTTATATAATGATTTTGTTTTTATGAGTGTTTTAATTATTTTATTTATTTATGTTTGTTATATGTAATACAGGAGTATTATGGAGAGACAAATATGGATGAGGTGGAGAGACAGACATAGGAGGGATGATCTCGATCGTCACAAGGTGATCATGATGATGAGGATGAGGATGAGGATGATCAGAATGATCATGATATTGTTGTTGATGATGATGATCATGATGATGATGATTAGGATTTTAGTTGATTATGACATTGGATTATATGTATTTACATTGATATATATATATATTTTATTTCAGTTATGTTTTGAATTGTGTGTATGGTTAAGTAATGAAGAGTTTTGTTCTATTGATTGTTATTATTGTTTATATTAGGCATGTGTTTTAATACTTTAATTATGTATGTGTGTATATGTATGTATGTGCATGTGCATGTGTATGTATATGTATGTATGTGCATGTGCATGTATAAGTGTATATGTGTGTATGAGTATGTGCATGTGCATGTATAAGTGTATATGTGTGTATGAGTATGTGCATATGCATGTGTATGTACATATGTGTATATGTATATGCATGTATATGTATAACTCTATGTGTATATGTGTGTATGTGCATGTATATGTATATATTTAGGTATGTGCATGTGTGTGCATGTGTATATGTGTTTTAATACTTTAATTATATAATTCATTCATATGTGTGTACCTAAGTGTATATGTATGTATGTGCATGTGTATGTGTGTGTATATGTATGTATGTGCATGTGCATGTATAAGTGTATATGTATGTATCAATATGTGCATGTTCTTGTGTATGTGTGTGTATATGTATATGCATGTATATGTATAACTCTATGTGTATGTGTGTGTATGTGCATGTATATGTGTATATGTAGGTATATGCATGTGTGTGTGCATGTGTATATGTGTTTTAATACTTTAATTATATAATTCATTCATATGTGTGTACCTAAGAGTATATGTATGTGTGTGTATATGTATGTATGTGCATGTGTATGTGTGTGTATAATATGTATGTATGTGCATGTGCATGTATGTGCAAAAGTTTCATACTTATTGCCTTAGCCAATCTCGAGTTATGTGCAAAACATTACCCTCTGGTCGACATACTATCAACACCCAAAAATGTCGAGATGCATCTCTAACTTGCTAAGCATCATTCTCTAAGCATGGTCCGTCATTTCAAGTGAGATAACTTGAAAAAGTTAGATACACAAGTTAATTAGATATTCCCAAAGGATTTTTTTCAATTGTTAGCAGAGAAGGAGTACTATTCATTTCTCTAAACATGTGTAATGACCAAAATAGCAAGTTGTGATTCACAATGAAAATCCAACTTATCTGTTTCGATCCAATGATTTGAAGACCATCTTCCAAAGCACCTAGGTGATTATTTGTGCTTCCTGGAAAGCTCGAGGTCTAATTTGCACTCCTCAACTCATTTTTGGCTGGTGTGAAGCAGGAATTCGCAGTCCCATCTCATCTCTATAAGGTATCCATCATCTCCTCCAACAATTACACCCATTTGGGTACACTTATATGTTAAATAAATGTCTTTCATAAGCCATCATTGATCACTTAGATAGGATTATCACTAGAGATGCTCAGTAGATGTCACATATGTGAGTGATGCCTTCCTTGATTACCACTTTAGAATCATAATCCATTAAAATTAAGAACCAACATACTAACCTACTAGTAGCACAAGACTTATTGACAAAGAATAGTAAGTCTTGATGGTTGACAAAGATATTGAATTCATTTTTTGGTAAGTAATGCGAAAGATCTTTCACATCATAGAAAATTCATAAGTATTCTCTCTTGATGACCATGTAATTAATTTTATTCTGCAAGCCTGAGCTATTTACTTGCATAAGCAATGGGGAGCTTGATGTGTAAAGATGCATCTAATCACAAACTTGGAGCCATCTACATGAATATGGAACAACTTGTTCCAATGTGGGGCTTTAAGTATTGGAGCACATATGAGGTGTTGTTTGAGTTCTCATAAAAAGTGCTCAAACTTGTCCATCCACAAAAGATTATTCAATATTCCATACATTTCTTGGTTGCATACATATACATGAATTGTCCTTTATAACCACAATGCCCCACAAAGGCTTATAAATCTTTAGCATTACGAAGGTCTACAATTGGTCAAATCTTATCTTAGTCTATGGATGTGCTATTTTGGAGATTATGTTCCCAAGAATCTTACCTTAGTGAACCAAGAATACACATTTCTTAGGATAAATAGACTTTTTACATGGGATACTTTACAAATATTTTTATGAGATCTAGTACATGATCTATTTGTGCATGAGAGTATGCATATAAATTTTAGGTACACATCCAAATGTTTACGAACAAATTCCTTGTAAGTGTGGCACATGAGCCTTTGGAATATGTTTGGGGCCTTTGTACATCTTCTTCACTACGACTTCAAAATCATAATCCATTTGAAGTAAGAACCAAAATACTAACCTACTAGTAGCACAAGACTTATTGGCAAGGTATAATAAGGCTTCATGGTCCACAAAATACTTGATTTTATTTTCTCATAAGTAATGCAAAAGCTCTTTCACATCATGGAAAACTCATAAGGATTCTCTCTTGATGACCATTTAATTTTATTCTACAAGCTTTCACTATTTACTTGCATAAGCAATAGGGAAATCCCAATCATCCTCATTACTTAGATGTGCAAAGATGCATCCAATCGCAAACTTGGTGGCATCTACTCATGATTATTCAATATTCCACACATTTTCTTGGTGATGGTTGCATCTATATACATGAATTATCCGTAATAACCACAATGCCCCATTATGTTCCCAAGCATCTTACCTTGATGAACCATGAATAAACATTTGTTAGGATAAATAGACTTTTTACAAGGGATACTTGTCAAAGATTTTTATGAGATCTAGTACATGATCTTTTTGTGCATGATAGTATGCACATGAATTTTGAGGTAATGTCCAAATGTTTATGAAGAAATTCCTCAAAAGTGTGGCACCTGAGCCTTTGGAATATGGTTGAGGCATTTTTAATTCCGAATGGCATCACATGAAAATCATAGATGCCCCTGTCTATCACAAATCTTGTTTCAAGTTGACCTTCTAGTAGTATTGGCATGATTACATCTAGAGAATCCATCTAGGAATCTATAAAACTACTTGCCAAGAACCCTCTTCTAATAGATGATTTGCAAAAAGGAGTGGATAGTATTTTTGTGTATTCATAACATTGCTTTCTTCAAGTTAATGCAAAATCTTAGTTCCCCATTCTTTTTAGATGCTACCACTATATGTGAGACCCATTCATTGAGCTTTATTTCATAGCTAAAACTAGAAACAAAAATTTCTTTAGTTTCCTTTTTAATACTAGTTGAGTATTCCTCATTATAGGTGTATGATCTTCTTTTGGATGGTTTTGAATTTAATGCCATAGAAATTCAATATGCATAGATGTATTGATAAACAACATTAAGGTCCTTCTAGGTCCAAACAAAGATATCTATACACTCGGGTATAGGTTTGAAAAGATCTTCTTCCTCATATCTAAGACCCGAGTTTTCCATCCTCTTTGACTATAATGACCATTTTATTTTTTTTGCTTATTATCATAGCTCTCCTCTTTTGTTCCTTCTTTGTTAGGTATCATTATGATTACTTTTGTTCTTCTACCTAGTGTTTTTAAAGTGGTTTGGAACTCCAAAATGGGTGTTTTGTTGTGACTTACTACTATGCACACTAGCTTCATCATCCTCCACTTCTCTCTCAAGGACTTGGAAAAATGCATGTGTGGGTTCTTCCATGCTAGATGTATGGCTCATAATCCCAATGTCTTGAAAATATTCTTCTTTCCAAAATAATTGCTTTCCAGATTAATTTCTTGATAACCTCCCTCATTTGTTTTAGTCTCATTTTATGCACCATTCTCCTTTTTCATGGGCTTATTTAATTCAAGTACTAGTTTTAATTCTATATGGTCATCATCTACACTCATAATGAGTAAGTCCAAATCTTAGAGTGATCTTATCATAGTGATGTGAGAGTTTTTTTCCATTAACTCCTAGCTGTATGGCACTTAAAATGTGTGTCCAAAGAAAAAAATCAAATTCATGTTCTTTGAGATCCAAGACCACAATAAACTCTAGGTTTTTAATAAATATTTTAGTTGTTTGACTTGAATCTTTTATTTTGGCTTGACACAACCAAAGCTCGATGCCTTCTTGCATCCAAGAATGTTGACTAGACCCATTACTCTTTGTGGAGCTTTGGTCTTTTTCATCATGAATTTCTCACCATTGTAGACATGAGAAATCTCTATATGCATTTTTCTACATATTGATTTTCATAGTGGTGACTTGATCTTGTAGCTATATATAGCATTGCCTCCCTAGTCTTGCACCACTTTCGTCAGGTTTAGAAAAAGTCTTATGCAGAGTATTTTATAATTTATTCCCTTGCCAAATTTTCAAATGTCTATTATGCTCAAAATAAACTCCACATGTGGTCAAGGAAATTCCTTCAAGAAGACCTAGGGGTCTCTAATCTGTCCATCCACTAGTTGTAGTTCGTTCAAGAATCCCCATTCTACTAAGCACATGAGAGGATCCATCCCATGCTCACATGTAGAAAGGTCACTGTCACCTCAACCATCACCCAAATTGTCACCACCATGACCACATCCAGTGATACCTCTTATCCTCATTCGTCTCTCATGCACACCTATGGCTGAAGATTAGAGTGATGTGAGGATAGTGAAACCTATAAGCACAACAACATCAGCAACAATGGTTATAGAACCAATCACAAGAGACCATATGGTCATTGGACCCAAAGACACACAGATAGGAGGAGGACTTGTGTTTCCATTTTTGACATGGACATAGATGAGTTCAACACAACTTTTGATTTCAAGATTTCAGATCCTATCAATACAAAATTTTAATTTTTAGAAACTCAGCTTGTTTCATAAGAATATAAGTGACACAGTTACCTAATCTCCTAAATAGATAGAGAAGAAGACTTCAAGACACACACTACCAACAAGAAGGACATAAATAGACCAAAGAGGAACTGATTCTTGATATATCTACTTATATTGTCACATTAAAAAGACTCTACACTACTATGCAAGTAGTGCAAGCATGTCATCAACTCACAGAGAAGTAGAGCCAAGATCTCTTACAACAAGAACTAGACAATAATGGATTTGATGTTCCATTTATTGAAGTTCTTAATATGCTCATAGAAGTAGTAGGCATAGTCAAGGTCCTCAACTATCTGTCCCAAAAGCCTCTCCAAAGATTCGATCCTCATCGTGTATGCATTCTAACTCGAGCCTACCATTCATCCAATCACCACCAGTTACCGCCTCACCCAAGAAGTTCAATCTGCCTTTGAGACACCACCATAGACACCATCCCATTTGATCATACAAATCATGTCCTAGCCTCAACCTCCTCCTTGGGGATCCAACCCTTTAGGTAATGCCTAGGTAATGTTGTTCTTATTACCTCACCACCCACAACCACCATTTCTACCACCGTCTCAACTATGCCACTAATCCAACCCACCATAGTACCATTCCCAACCCCTATTCATCGTCCATTACCACCTGTACCACCGATTTGCATACCCATCAACAAATCATTTACATCCTTTACCACAATCACCACCCTATCTATCCCATCCTTTCTCCAGCCCTTCCTCAACCCTCCTACTCAACCAATCTTATCTCAAATAGCATTAGCTTTATCCATCCTACGAGCTCAACCATCATTACCAGTTAGTTTCATTTTTGCACCTATGTTTTCACCTACACTGATCTCACTCTTTAAAATAAATACCACATACACTACCACATCCGATGCCATGGATATTTCAACGCCCACAACACCTCCACCTACACTTCAAACATCACTTCCTATTCTCCCTCCACCAACTTCACAATCACTCACGAACATGTTCACACTAGCATCCATGATTCCCCTTCCCACCCCCTTTCCCACTGCATCATATACTTATATTCATACAATTATGCATCCACATCCCACTTAATCATCATCTGCAATTGACACCGCACTACACCAAATGTTCACAAGTGTGAATCAAGTACATGAGGAGTTTACTTCAATCAATGAATGTTATCAAGAGTTGTAGAGCCTCACTTCTCAATTGCAATCCCAACTCAACTCATTGAGCATAGAGAATGCTTCACTTAAGTCATGATACACGGAGCTCAAAGATAATTACAATGATATGGAAGTGTAGTTGGATCAACAAAACAAAGAAGCCATAGCTAAAGTAGAAGACCATGAGCTTAGAGTACAGATAGAGGGGAATGCCTGACGCACATGGAATATGTGAATCCTCTACAAACACTTAGCAGTATCCCATGAAGAGAGCTAGAGATGACAAGAGGAAAACAAGGACAATTTCGAAGCTGATATGGACAATTGGGGAGCATCTCTTAGTCCCAATGACTTCTAAGCAATTTTGTTTGACATGATAAAGATCATTTTAGAAGACCATGCATGATTACTCAAAGCTCATGATAAGCTAACCAAATAATGCACCACTTTGAGGAACACAATGATGAAAGCACAACCATTTGAGCAGATAGAATGACCACTCCAACAGAAAAAAACTCGTCCATAGGTCTTGGAAGAGCTGAACAATCTGCGAGAACAAGTCACTACCTTCCAAGCTCAACTGATAGAATAGGCTATACTCCAAAGGCCTTCTTCCCTGCATGATCTCCCCAAGCTTGATGAGACTATAGCTATTCCCATAGAACCCTCATTTGAAGATGAGCATGAGACATAAGCTCCCATTGGTGGATGTGTAATAGAAGAAGTTCAAGATACTTTTGAACTGCCAAGACCTACCTCGATAAGCTAGTATAAGAATTAGGGAAGACGCATTCTGCATGAATAGAGCCTCAACTATAGGTCATGGATATGATGAAAGAGTCCATCTTAAAATTCCCTTACTTCGTAGAACTCGCACCATGAAGGTACATTTCTAACAATGAGATCTAGTACAAACCATATTTTTATGTATTTGGCCAAGTACAACATAGAGATTTAGAGGATTATAGGGAATCTACTGACTCATGCTATGCAATTCCAACCAGAGGGCCTACCTCGACAAGCAACCAAGAGCACCAACTTCTGACCACATTGGAGACACAACTTACTACAAGAATACCCTGAGATGATATACACATGGTCCAAGGCCCTGATGCATATCATGCTCAATCCATGTTATGGCCTAGTCTCAAGGCGTTGGTCATGGAAAAATTTTGTGATTAAGGTGTAGAATGATCCCAATCGCCAGGATTGGATTGATTATTCTTACTTCACACCACCAAAAGGGCCCCTTGATCACATATATAATCACTACCATCTTATATTGGCTACCATGTTTACATTGTATGATAGATATAGTAGCCAAGATGTCACTTAAAATCTTTGATCTCATGTAAATAACCTTCAAATTCTTCTCAAAGATCAGAGCACCCCATGTCTCCATGCCAGGGTTTGAGCATGAAAATTTGGATCTTGTTTATGATATGAGTACAACTCCATCAATAAGGACCTATTATGCATGGCACTATCGGATCAAATACCTACCTACCTACCTATTACAGTCAAAAGTTTGAAGAAATGATCACCATTTGGTTTCGAGATTATCATTCAAAAGCTTTCATAACTCTTTGACTCATGTATTCAACTCTTCAACTCATCTTCTTCAACTCTTTGCTTGCAAACAACTCATGTATTCAACACACTATGAGTATGCACTGCACAACACACCATAAGCCATTGCATGGGATAAGTTAGAAGACTATCTAGCATGTGGCATCCATATCAATGAACACACCCTTGCTCAAAATCTCTATGAGAATTACATCTATCAATCCCTACAACAAGGTTCTCTCGGGGATGACAGACACAAGAGGGAGGGGATGTTAGTAGTAGCATCCTACATCAGTGAAAAGGACGCATGTGAAGAGAGAAGGTGCGAGACCAAAGGGGGTCCCCATCAAATTTTCAACATCAAGATTGATCTATTGAATATCAACCTCATTATGTGCAACAATATGATTTTAACTAGTGCCCACTAGAACATTAAAAAACTCAATTTTGTAATGTAATGCTCCATTTTGTGTAAGCTAAGGAGTCCTTGAGCTTGAGGAGTTTATATAGATAGTACCTATCAAATTTCATATTTTTTGCACATTGTTTGATACTAGAAAAGTAGTTTAGGACATAATTTTTAACTAGTTCGACCATTAGATGTGAAATCATTCACTTCATCTCAAAAACCATAAAAAGAGCTAGAGAGCTCATTTTTGAGGTTAGCTATTTGAGGTGTGAGCTTTGCAAGAACTTAAGGCTGATTTGCATGCCTCTTTTGAGATTATGAATTTGGAGCATTTTTAATCATTATTTGGGCATTTAGGTTATGCAAGTTGATGCAGGATTAGTTTTGTGTCAAATGAAATAGATTGACACATTATTGCAATGTTTTTGCCTTATTGTAAACATGTTTCCACTCCTATGGAAACAAGTTTATGGTTGAGTTTTCATAATGTTGGGGATGCACTTGATGTTGTTCTCTATCAGTATGTTATTGGATGATTTATTTTCTTATGTTGCAAACATAATTCAACCTCATATTCAAATTGTTTTCTCTGAGATGCGCATGCTTATGCATTGCCCAAGTGTCAAGCATAGGTAGATAGGTAAGTGCATCTTTTTCTACTTGAGTGGTACTCGGTTACTTGGATAATTGTAACCTAAGGGGTGACCATTATTGCTAGATTTACATGCTTTTGAATCTCATTGGGTCGGTTACTATGACACTCATGTTTCTTTTGGTGATTTTTGCTTCGTGCTTGGTAGATCATCCATATCTTGGTTGAGTAAGAAGTTGTTGATTGTGGTCATGTCTAGTTGTGAGATTGAGTATAGAGTAGCTTTCATAGTGACTATTGAGTCTGTGCCTCAAATACCTTTTAGTTGATTTAGTTATTGGTCAGTCTTCTACCACCATAATCCTTACTAACACTCAGAGCACATTGGTAATTGCAAGGAATCCCTTGTTTCATGCTCGCACAACACACACTGACGTGAACTATAATTATCTCAAGGAGACACTCTTTGCTAGATAAATCAGTTTGGCTTATGTGCCCACACAATATAATGTTAAAGACGTTTTCATAAAGGCTATGTTGAGAGAGAAGTTTGAAGATTTTTGCAAAGCTTTGGAATAACTTCCTTTTGTGGATTGATCCCATTTCACATAGCTTGGCAGTTCCTTATACATGAGTGCTAGGTCCTTGTTAACTACATTACTCCCAAGGGGATTTGTTGATATATTTTGGTAGTGATATGTGTAAGCACACTTAGGACCACTATGGAACTTTTTTCCATCTTTAGGACATTATTTTCCCTAGCTTCTATGTACACCTTTAACCCAAACTGGTCACTTATCTTTGTACATTCACTTGGTAATGCACTTATTTTTATGTGTTTCTCCAAGTTTCTTCTTCTTCCTTGTGTTGTTTGGGTGATTATGAAGCCCTTGAACTCAAACATTGTGACCATACCAAGCCTCTTGAGGCGTGATAGAATTACAAAGATTCAATGGAACACTTGTTAAATATACATGTTGCACACATAACAAACCTCAAGCCTGAAGTTATGCGATAAGGCCTCACTTTTCACCATACACCTCACAATTTCCATGAGAGATGTACTTTTCCTCTTAGAAAACCCACTCTTTTGAGGTACATATGTCACTATACATTGATTTTTTATTCCATCGTCAATAAAAAATGCATCAAAAACACAAGAAATATACTCACCCACTTCATCAAAATGGACAATGCCCTTTTTACATGCTAACAAATATTCAACCATATATAGGAATTATTTGAATCACAAAAAAAAATTGGATGTTAGTTTCCCTGGATGCACCCATGCATGCCTAGAGAAATCATCTATTGAAATTCACCAAGTAAAGGTAGTTCCCAAAAGAAGATGTAAACATGGGACCACAGATATCACCACTAACAACGAGCAAGTTTCATTCAGATCTTAAGTTTTGTTCATATTTTACTACCCCATCTCTCAATGAAGAATGTTGCACTTTACCCAAAATATATCCCTCACAAACATTCTTAGAAATTTCCTCAAGTTTAGGTAAAGAGTAAACCTTTTTGGATTTTTGTAGGCAAAGAAAATTTGTAAAATTCAAATGGCTAATACTTACATGTCAAAATTTTGGATCTTAAATAGCTTGAGAATCCTCAACTAAACTTCAAAACTTTTCCATAATTTATGAGCTTATACAACCCATGACACAGCATTCCAAACACAATTATTTTTATCATCATCAAAAGGATCATGAACTACACATCTATCACCAATAAGTCACTACTGAAACAATTGTTAATTGAAATTGACAAAAAGGTCTCAAATTCTTGTTGATCCTTCATACATATAAAGCATTTGATAAATTGAATGTGCTACCATTTGTATCAATAAGAATAATCTTCCCACTTCCTATAAAAGGATAAGAGTGGTTGTTAGCACATGTGATCATATTCCCTATAGAACAAGCTTAAGTGGTGTGCAAGGTGATATGTTTGCTGCATCATTGTAAAAATACCAAAGTCAGTTGCAGACATAAGCTATCCATGAGAAGATGTATCATAATTGCAATGAGTGGTAAATGCTCATTTTTCATTCCAAACAATATTACTAGACTCAATTTTAGGAGTAGTGGCCTCTACGAACACCATTTAAACCTCTTTCTTTTTTATCTCTTTTGAAACTAGTTTAGAGCAACTATTGATGAGATGATCATTTGACTTGTAGTAATCACAAAACTATTTCTAAGTCATCCTTATCTTCCTTCTTTGGTTGTGCAACATTAAATTTTTTCTTACTAGTAGATGAGATTGATCTACCTTTGTCCTTGTGATTATCTAAGAAGGCTTGATCTGAAACATGCATAATTGACATGTTTGTCTATAGTGATCTTGTTGCATCAAAACATAGAATCAATCCTCAAAAGTTAAGGCATTTGAATACTGTTTTTATCATCAAACAAAGAGTATAAGCAAAACTTTGATAAGAATCTAGAAGAGCATGAAGAATAGGGTGCACAAGTGAACTATTTTGCAAGATTTCATCTCTAAAAATCAAGTCCTTTCAAATCCTTGATCTTTGTCAAGAAAAACATCCATTGAAGCTCCTTCATTTATATGCACACTCTCCAACTATTTTTTTAAGTTAAAGAGTACAAGCCTCATGTTTTTCCAAGTAGAGTGTGGCAAGAGTATCCCAAGGATCTTTGGTTGCTCTACTTGAGCGAATATGAGGGATAGTGTCATGTTTGATAGACAAATCTATCAATGCATGTTCCTATGCATCTTTGCCATACCAATAAATCTTCTATGTAGTAGGTGTAATAGGAACTGCACGACAACCACAAATATGAAATTTTCATCATCAACACCACCTACATCACCTACTTTGGGACTATTTGTAGGTGTGGGAGGACACATATTTCAACACCTCACACAATATTTCACAATCCCTTTGATAGCAATACATGGTGCATCATCTATGCCCACAATTGGTAGTTAGAGCCATCCAATTTATCCTCATCAATGAGCATACAAAATACATCCTTGCTTTTAGCCATAACCAATTATTATACCCTTGATGCGAATATTTGATTGTTTCTCAAAAAAGTTGACAAAAACACTAAATCGACCTCCATTAGACCTATAGCAAACTTTGAGGTTCTTATACTAACAAATAAAAGATTGTATAATATGTTTGGCATAAAAGGATGAAATTTCCTATACAATCACTATGAAAATAGATTTGGAGGCCAAATGAGTTCAACCAATCTTTTGACCCTACCTACTAAATATTTTTTTAGTACACCGTGGGGTTTTCCTCACGGAATGTCCAAAATTTTCATGCGATTCTAAGATAGTGTCTCGAAGGGTGATGAGGATGGCATGTAGAAAGGGGTGACCTAATCTGATACCAATTGTGTGAATTCAAGGGCTACACAAGCACACTTAAAACATGATGAAGGAGAAGAATCTTGTGCCACAACAATAGGTGTATTACTAGGTGAATGTACAAAATATAAGTAGCTATGCTAGGGTTATAGTTCTATAACAAAGCAAGGGTGAAATACTCTTAAAGAGGTAAAAACGTGTCCAAGTATTCCTAAGTGTGTTCACACACAATACTACCAAATTATAGTAATAGTCTCATGCTAACTTGAGAATCAGAACTAAGATTTCTATTGTGTGTATACCAATTTGAATGGATGAGATCCAAGTGCAACCTTGTAAGCAACTCAATAAGCCCATAATATGTGGTGCAATTGCTTATCCCAATTTAAGCATCCAATGTTAACTATTTTGAACTGAATAACGCATAGAACTTTGTTGGAGCTCTCAACCATTAGATTGCATGTCCTATGGATCTAATATGTTATGGACAATGGAGATTTTTTTTAATAATTCTTCTACAATTTTTATAACAAATGAGTGCCTCTATAACTGGTTATCTTGCTAGCAAGGCCAAAGCATGTAAAGACTTAATCAAATAGTAATCTCCCAATTTTTTGAGCATCATTCTTAGTGATAGCACTTCCCTCAACTAATTTTGTCAGATAATCTATGGTTCCTATTATGCAATCGGAATGAGATACTTTCACAAGTGGGCTT
>CM035426.1:149219200-149220463 GCA_020310875.1 Ceratopteris richardii | reverse complement strand
TCAACAAAATGGTGTAGCAGAAAGGAGAAATAGAACTCTTGTTGAGTTTGCAAGATCCATGATGAAGGAGAAAAATTGCCCTAATTATTTGTGGGCTGAGGCTGTAAATACAGCCACTTATTTGATCAATAGGTTACCATGTAAAGCCTTGCAGGGTATGACACCATATGAGGCTTGGTGGGGTAAAAGACCTACCTTGGATCATTGCAGAGTATTTGGGTGTGTGGCATATGCATATGTGCCATCACAATTAAGACACAAATTGGAACCCAAAGCTGAAAAGTATGTTTTCATTGGCTATGATGACAAGCAGATGGGCTATAGATTGTGGAGTCCATCAACAAAGCAATTTATGGTTTCTAAAGATGTTACATTTGATGAACAAAGCACTTGGTATGCAGGTACAATCAACATCAATACAGGTGATGAAGAAGAAGTGAGTCAAAGAAAAGGTAAATCAAAAGTTCAGATATTTGATGAGCAAGAGAATAATGAAGTGTAGGTTGAAGTGGAAGAGACACCAAGATTTGATCCTGAATGTGAAGAGCCAGAAACCTCAAGGAGTGGAGAACTCAGAAGGTCATCAAGAAATAGGTGGCAACCTACAAGGTATAGTTATGATACTTCATTTCTAGCCACAAAAGATTATGCTTATATGGTGAATACAGATGAAGACCCTTCTACATATGAAGAGGCAAGAGGTAAGGAAAAATGGGAGAGTGCTATGCAGGAAGAATATGATGCACTATTGGAGAATCAAACTTGGGATTTGGTTCCAAAACCAAATAGTCAGAAGATTATTGGATGCAAGTGGGTCTACAAGACAAAAAGGTTTGCAGATGGAAGTGTGTCTAGATACAAAGCTAGACTTGTTGTCAAAGGCTTTGCTCAAACATATGGTATTGATTATGATGAGACCTATAGTCATGTGGCAAAGATGACAACCATAAGGACACTCATTGCTATTGCTGCATGTAAAGGTTGGAAGCTATGTCAACTTGATGTGAAGAATGCTTTTTTGAATGGTTACATTTCAGATGATGTATTCATGGAGCAACCTCAAGGGTTCAGAGATAAAAGGTATCCAGATCATGTGTGCAAGCTCAAGAGAGCTTTGTATGGCTTGAAGCAGGCCCCAAGGGCATGGAACTATAGACTTGTGAAGTTCCTAAAAGAACTTGGTTTTCAAGTGTCTAAAGCAGATAGTAGCTTGCTTGTCAAAGCAAGTGAAAATGGTTTCATATACATGTGCATATATGTTGA
>CM035426.1:149206700-149211700 GCA_020310875.1 Ceratopteris richardii | reverse complement strand
TACAAGCGATATGAGCCATCCGAAATTCTCCGATTGCCCCTATCGCTTGCATCGATCATGTCATAGAAACTTCTCTATCCTCTTCACATTTAACTTTTCAACAAGAATAAAGCAAAAACCACACAAAATAGACATTTTGATGATAAGAACAATTCAATTTTGCTTGAACCATGCAATGAAGTCACTTTTGCTTAGTTCTCAAGAGGATCAATTCAACATTACATTACTCAAGGCATATAAATATATTACAATGTATCTATGTACATTTCATGAGTAATAAGCTTTGAATAGAAATATATTTAATCCTTCTTGAGCCTTTTGAATGAACTTGTCTCTAGCAAATCTCCTCTATATCTGAGGTACTCTTTTCTCCTGTAGACAATAATACTTTGAACATATGACACCCCTACAGCCATTGCATAGCTTGAGTAACAAAGGAAGTAGCCTGCCCTTGAAGCATTGAATCCTGGGGCATATCCAAAAATTCTTAATGCACCTATTCTTTCAAGTAGAAAAACTCTGTATGCATTAAAGGGTATTGAAGTAAAACCCATGTATCTTGAAAGAGTCCTCAAGGAGAATAATGAAAAATCTGCCTCTTCACTATACTGCTTATGAATAACACAAAATAATTTTGGATTCAGTTTTGGAAGATAGTGGATCACTGAATGAATATCCATCTTTGTCTTTCCTTTCTTCTCTATGGTTTTCCTTGTTCCCTTCCCCCTCCCAATGTAGTTGCCTTCATCCAATATAGATATCTGTGGAAAAAATTGAAAATCTAGGTTAGAAAAAGTAAACGATCTTTTAAAGTCATAGAAATAACTGGAAACAGAAGTAGAAACAAAGCATGAGATATGACCGATCCAAGCGATTAGGGTCATCAGAGAATATCCGATGGGCATAATCGCTTGCATCAGTCATGTTTGATTTATCATCCTTAACTTTATAGAAACGTATAATTAATGTTGAAACTAATATTTATAAACACATTTAGTTGTTCTATATGGAGCATTCATTCATATAGCTATAAATATGATACTTGATTGGACACAACCAATTCAAGTGACTGGGCCCATCAAGGAAGCTTGGATGGTCCTAATCGCTTGAATTGGTTGTCTCCAAAGGAGGTCATCTTGAAGCTTAGATTGCATGTGAACTTTTGTATCTTATTATTGGTTAAGAATTTGGAGAAGATAATGCTACCATTGCGTCCGGAACGTGTCAAAACCCTAAGATTGACTGTCTATTTGCATGATTTCGATACCCAGAGGTCTTGATAAGCCTTTTTGTATTGATTTCCAGACACGACCGATGCAAGCGATTAGGCCCATCCAACATTTCCAGATGAGCCTAATCGCTTGCATTGGTCATGTCCTAGATTCATGCACAAATAGGCTCATCAAGACCTTTCCATATCAGAATCATACAAATAGACAGTCATTGATAAGCCTTTTTGTATTGATTTCCAGACACGACCGATGCAAGCGATTAGGCCCATCCAACATTTCCAGATGAGCCTAATCACTTGCATTGGTCATGTCCTAGATTCATGCACAAATAGGCTCATCAAGACCTTTCCATATCAGAATTTGCATGATTTCGATACCCAGAGGTCTTGATAAGCCTTTTTGTATTGATTTCCAGACACGACCGATGCAAGCGATTAGGCCCATCCAACATTTCCAGATGAGCCTAATCGCTTGCATTGGTCATGTCCTAGATTCATGCACAAATAGGCTCATCAAGACCTTTCCATATCAGAATCATACAAATAGACAGTCAATCTTAGGGTTTTGGCATGTTCCTCCGGATGCAATGGTAGCATTAGGTTCTTGATTCCGAGCCAATAGTAAGATAGGGAAGTTCATGACCGATGCAAGCGAAATAAGCTAGTCAAAGGTAGGTCAAACGCGTGTAATCGCTTGTATCAGTCGTATCGAGTATGTAGCACAAGTATGCATGGGTGATGAAGAGAGAAATTCTATGAAGGTTGAAAATGTGAAATGGTGAACGGGACCCGTATTTATAGTCGAGAAGGACCGGGTAACGGTCACATGACGTGGACCAATAAGTGAGTGCCACATGGCAAAAGACGTTGGGAATCACAACGGCTAGATGACGTGGCCCACTCAAATGATGCCACGTGGCATTGTAACGTTGGGATTCACAACGGCTAGATGACATGGACCAATCACACATTGCCACGTGTCACCAACGGTCAAATCATCCCAGAGACCTATTTAAGCTCTTCTATTCACTTTTTTCATTTTTTGTGAAACTCCTTGCTACCATCAACTTACCGTTGTCTTCGCGTTTTTACATGCTTTTCAAAACTTTCCATAGACCACATTTTGTGTGAGGGTTTAGGGTCATCATGATCAATTATTTTACAACACAACCGATACAAGCGATTAAGGACATTCGAGGATTTCCCGATGACCCTAATCGCTTGTATCGGTCATGTTTCTTGAGTGCTTTGTGAAAGCTTTTTTAATTAGTTTTTCTGCGTTTAAAATTTGTTCCAAGCTTTTAAACTCTTTTTTGTGCAAGTTGGCTTATTTTGCTTGCATCGGTCATGAATTTCCCTATCTTACTATTGGCTCAGAATTTCAAGAAACTAATGATACCATTGCATCCGAAACGTGCAAAAACCCTAAGATTGACTGTCTATTTGCATGATTCTGATATTGAGAGGTCTTGATGAGCCTATTTGTGCATGAATGTAGGACACGACCAATGCAAGCGATTAGGCTCATCTGAAAATGTTGGATGGGCCTAATCGCTTGCATCGGTCGTGTTTGGAAATCAATACAAAAAGGCTTATCGAGACCTCCGAGTATCAAAATCATGCAAATAGACAGTCAATCTTAGGGTTTTGGCACGTTCCGGACGCAATGGTTGCATTATTTTCTTAAAATTCTTAACCAATAATAAGATACAAAAGTTCACATGCAATCTAAGCTTCAAGATGACATCCTTTGGACATGACCAATTCAAGCAACTAGGACCAATGCAAGCGATTAGACCCATCCGATATTCTTTGATGACCCTAATCGCTTGGATTGGTCGTGTCTCATGCTTTGTTTCTGCTTGTGTTTCGAGTTATTTCTATTAAATTTATTTCTTCTCAAAGCTTATTACTCATGAAATGTACATAGATACACATATTTATTGCCCAAAGGGGTACAAGACATTGCAAGTATGAAGGATGTAATCTTTTTTTGTGTAATTGATCCATGTCCTAATATTAATCCTTACTGATCCATGATTTGTTTTTCTCTAGTAAAAGTCCTATTTATCTGATGATAATAATCTTTTTTTTGTAGGTTATGGCTAGGACAAAGAAGACAGCAAGGAATTCTCTCCAATCACAACATGGAAACTCCAAAGTGTAAGCCTCGCCATACATTTTGTTGTATTCTATTTTAAAGCCTTGCCATCCATTCTAAATTTAAGTTTACCTTGCGGTGCTGCTAAGCTTCTCAAAATGCATATTGATCAAATCATTCTAGGAATTCCTTCATTGAAAGAAGAAAAAAGGTTTGGATACACTCAAATACATGTGCCATTACAGAAATACAACACCTCGTGTGACTGGAGAGTGATTGCAAATGCAGTAAGGTTCTTGGAAAGCAGGTTTTACAACCCTGAGTTGAACTTGTCAGACTATCCATATGCTTGGGTCATCTTGATCAAGGAGAGAGCAATAAATGCCATTATGGAACATGCAATATGCCCTTATATTTTTGGAATGTAAGATTGTAATCTAATGTGTAACCAACATATGTTGGAAGATTTATTGATGTACAAATTGTATGTAATTATGCCAGTCTTCATCTGGAAGATGGTCATTGTAACTATATTTATATGCCTTGAGTAATGTAATGTTGAATTGATCCTCTTGAGAACTAAGTAAAAGTGACTTCATTGCATGGTTCTAGAAAAATTGAATTGGTTCTATCATCAAAATGTCTATTTTGGGTGCTTTTTGCTTTATTCATGTTGAAAAGTTAAATGTGAAGAGGATAGAGAAGTTTTTATGACACGACCGATGCAAGCGATATGGGTAATCGGAGAATTTTGGATGGCTCATATCGCTTGTATCGGTCATGTCATCCAATCTTTTCCATTTTTTCATACCATCCATTTTGTCATACCATCCATTTTGTCATACCATCCATTTTGTCATATGCAAGTTCCTGTATAATCATTGCACCATTGAAACCTCATCAAAATGTTGAAATTAAAAAAAAATGCCAATATGAATATAGTCCATAAAAAGCCATAATTGAAGTGATGTAATGAGTCACATTCTTACTTACAATCCTGCAAAAGCAAAATCAATGGAAGTATGGAAAAAGGTTCTAAAAGGGGAGATATATTATGTAAGAATTTCTTGGTTTATATTCTTGAATCACCTAGAATTTACTCATGCAAGTTCCTTTATAATCATTGCACAATAGAAACCTCATTAGAATCTTGAAATTAAACAAAAAATGCCAATATGAATGTAGTCCATAAAAAGACATAATTGAAGTGATGTAATCAGTCACATTCTTAGTCACCATCCTACAGAAAAGTTAAATGTGAAGAGGATAGAGAAGTTTTTATGACACGACCGATGCAAGCAATATGGGCAATCAGATAATTTCAGATGGTCCATATCGCTTGTATCGGTCGTGTCATCCAATCTTTTCCATTTTGTCATACCATCCATTTTGTCATATGCAAGTTCCTGTATAATCATTGCACCATTGAAACCTCCTCACAATCTTGAAAATAAACAAAAAAATGCCAAGATGAATATAGTCCATAAAAAGACATAATTGAAGTGATGTAATCAGTCACATTCTTAGTCACCATCTTGCAAAGAAAAATCAATGGAAGTTTGAAAAAAAATCTTCTTAAAGAAGGAGACTTGTTACAATCTAAAGGGTTGGAACTTGATCACCCTGGGTGGCAGGCAAGTTATGCAAGATAATGTTTTCTCTGATCCA
>CM035426.1:149196700-149201700 GCA_020310875.1 Ceratopteris richardii | reverse complement strand
AGAATGAAGGATATTGCAGATAGCTTGGGAGCAGTGGATGAAGACATTGAAGAGGAAAAGTTGGTAAGACAAATACTTACAGGTTTGAGAGGAGATGAGAAGTGGAAACCCTTCATATTGTCCATAGAGTTGTCACTTGATCACTTTACTCCTGATCTTAATCAATTACTAGGTCACATGCTAACCTTTGAGCAGGATCTTAAAGGAGACAATGATAGAAGTACAAGTCAAGCTATGTACTCCAAGGACAAGAAAAAGAATGGCAAGGGAAAGCAATCAAATGATGATGAAGGGAATTCAAATCAAGCTAACTTCACAAAGGGAAAGATGAATTTTAGAGGTAAAGGAAGAGGAGGTAAGAACAAAGATAATGCTAAAGCTTGTTGGATTTGTGGCAGAACAAATCATTTGGCAAATGATTGTTGGTATAACAATCAAAATGGTGGAAGCAATAATCAGAGTTATAATCAAAGAGGTAGAGGAGGCAGAAACCAAAGAGGCAACTTCAGAGGAAGAGGTGGTAGGACATCATATGGTAGAGGAGGTGGAAGAAACTTCCAATCTCAATCCTACAACAACAATTATTACAAATATGCATCAGATCAGAAGGATGACATGACTCTTATCTTGAATGCAACTCATGAATCAATGGGAGAAGATCAAAGAGTGTTTTATATTGACTCAGGGTGTAGCAACCATCTGAGTGGGAATCTATCTTTGATGACTGATATGGAAGCAAGGGTGAATGGACATACAGTTCAAACAGGTGACAATACCAAACATAAAGTGGAGAGCATTGGATCAGTGAAGACAAAGAGTGGAAGTACACTTCTGAGCAAGGTACTTTATGTTCCTACTATTCCTAAAAATTTGATAAGTGTAGGGCAAATTGTGGAGAAAGGATATGAGGTAAGATTCACAAATGATGGTGTTTATGTACAAGATCCAAATCAGGGATATAGAAACATAATTGCAGGTAAAAAGGAAGGAAGATTGTTCACTCTCAAAGTCCAAGGTAATGTGGGACATGCATTATTTACCTATGGAAGTCAAAAGGTATCTGAATTAGACCTATGGCATAAAAGGCTAGGTCATTTCAATGAGAGAGCTATAAAGGAAATGTCGAAGAATCAGGTGGTGCTTGGATTGCCAAATATTGAAGGGCAACATATGGTGTACAAGTGTGAAGCTTGTCAATTAGGTAAAGCACATAAGAGTTCTTATAACAAATCAGGGTACAAGCATTCAAATATGCTTGAATTGGTTCATACAGATGTATGGGGTCCCTCAAGGGACTATAGCATAAATGGATCCAGATATTATGTGTTGTTTGTTGATGATGCAACCAGGTGGATTACTTTGTATGTAATCAAGGATAAATCAGAAGTTTTCAAGACATTCAAACATTTTCATGCCTATGCAGAAAGGATCACAGGGCAAAAGCTTAAGAGGTTAAGATCAGATGGAGGGGGAGAGTATTTCTCTAAAGAGTTTGATGATTATTTGTGGAATGCAGGTATCAAAAGAGAAGTAACTTGCAGGTACTCCCCTCAACAGAATGGAGTAGCAGAAAGGAGGAATAGGACTCTTGTAGAGTTTGCAAGAGCCATGATGAAGGAAAAGAATTGTCCAAATTACTTATGGGCAGAAGCCATTAACACTGCAACATATCTTGTGAATAGGTTGCCTTGCAAAGCTTTGGATGGAGGAACCCCTTATGAAGCATGGTGGGGTAAGAAACCTACCCTTGATCATTGTAAGGTATTTGGATGTATTGCATATGCTTATGTTCCTTCACAATTAAGACATAAGCTAGAACCAAAAGCAGAGAAGTATGTGTTTATTGGATATGATGATAGACAGATGGGTTACAGGTTGTGGTATCCATCCACAAAGCAATTTCTTGTTACCAAAGATGTGACATTTGATGAGCAAAATACATGGTATGTAGGATCACCAAATGATTTTACAGGTGTTGAAGAAATACAAAGGAAAGGAAAGGCAAAAGTAAAAGTGTGTGAAGAAATTGTTGATGAAGTTGACTCTAGAAGTAGAGTGCAGGATCATGTAGAAGAAGGGCCAAGATTTGATCCAGAATCAAATGAGGCTGAAACTTCGAGAAGTGCAGAAATCAGAAGATCTACAAGGGAAAGGAAAGAACCTATAAGGTATAGTTATGATACATCTTTCCTAACAACAAAAGATTATGCCTACATTGTGAAAACAGAAGAAGATCCAACTACTTATGAAGAAGCCAAAGGTAAACAGAATTGGGAGAAGGCAATGCAGGAAGAGTATGATGCTCTACTTGAAAATGAAACTTGGGAATTAGTACCAAGACCAAAGAATCAGAAGGTCATTGGATGCAAGTGGGTATATAAAACAAAGAGGTTTGCAGATGGTAAAGTGTCTAGATATAAGGCTAGACTTGTGGTCAAAGGTTATGCCCAAACTTATGGGGTAGATTATGATGAAACCTTTAGTCCTGTTGCTAAGATGTCTACAATTAGGACATTGATTGCTATTGCTGCTTGCAAGGGATGGAAATTATCACAATTGGATGTGAAAAATGCATTTTTAAATGGATACATTGCAGATGAAGTATATATGGAGCAACCAGAAGGCTTCATGGAATCAATTGGATCAGATTATGTGTGTAAGCTCAAGAGAGCTTTATATGGGTTGAAGCAAGCCCCAAGAGCTTGGAATTACAGATTGGTCAAGTTCTTGAATGAATGTGGATTTCAAGCATCAAAGGCAGATAGTAGCTTGCTAGTGAAGGCAAGTGAAAATGGATACATTTATATGTGCATTTATGTTGATGATATTATTGTTACAGGAACAGATGCTCAAGGAATCAATGAACTCAAAAGACAAATAGAGAAGGAGTTTAAGATAAGTGATTTGGGAAACTTATCTTATTTTCTAGGAATGCAGATTGTGTATACTCAACATGGAGTATATGTTTCACAAGAGAGATATTTGAAGAATCTTCTAGTCAAGTTTAACATGGAAGATTGCAAGACCTCAACTACACCATTGGAGGTAAATCATAAATTAAGCAGGTATGGAGGTGAAGAATTCAATGACATGAAGAAATATCAGAGTTTGGTAGGTAGTTTAATCTATGCTACCTTGACAAGGCCAGATTTATCATATGCAGTAGGTGTGTTGTCACAATTCATGCATTGTCCAAAGAAGACTCATTGGATTGCAGCCCAAAGGGTACTCAGATATATCAAAGGAACCCTAAGTGAAGGTTTGTATTATGGTTTCACTTCTGACACAAGAATCAAAGTGTTTAGTGATGCAGATTGGGCAGGTGACTCAGATGATAGAAGGTCTACTCATGGGTATCTCTGTTATGTTGGAGATAAGCTAGTTTCTTGGTGTTCAAGGAAGCAACATACAGTTGCTTTATCATCCACAGAAGCTGAGTATAAGGGAATGGTAGAAGCTGCAAAAGAAGTGATATGGTTGAAGACCTTGATGAAAAGTTTTGAGACTGATCATAGTACTCCAATAATTTTTGGAGACAATATGAGTTCTTTGTATTTGGCAGCTAACCCTGTTTTTCATGCCAGGACTAAGCACATAGAGATTCAGTATCATTTCTTGAGGGAAAAAGTACTTGATAAAGAGATTGAAGTGATGTACACTCCAACAAAAGAACAAGTGGCAGATATGATGACAAAAAGCTTGGATGGACCTAAGCTACAGAGATTCAAGGAGATGGCAGGAGTGAAGAAGAATGGAATAATCACAATTAGTGATTGAGGGGGAGCTGTTGGAACAAGCCAATCACAAATTGGTGATTATAGAGATCTTGAAGAAGACTTATGGTCAGAATGAAGTGAAGGAAGATACTTATGAAAGTGAAGAAGATTTCAGGATGATGTCTTGTACACATATGTACATATAAGTGAAGAAACTTGTAAATTGAGTATAGTAAATCTTTAGGATGATAAAGAGCAATGTCATAGATACGAGATGAGTCAAAGGTCATGTATATATAAGTTAATGATGACAAGAAATAAGTGAGAGAGAGTCATTTGTAGATGACAAACTTCAGAAAGATGTGTAGAGAGTTTTTTCCCAGAAAGTAGCGACGGGTTTTTCTCTGAGTGCTCTCTGTCTGATCACGTGGATCAGAAATCCTATTGTACACATCTAAGTGAGAAGCTAATGAAGCTATGTCTAGAGTTTCGGAATCTAATTCCTCTCCTACTGTGAGAATGATCAATAGGAACATTCATATGTGAACTTTGGAAACCGAAGTCTGAGAGTAGCGCACTTTTCCGTCTCAGTATTTTGATCAGATCTGAGTGTATACTGTAAAGTTTTTGACGAGTGAGCACTTAAAATTTAAGTTAGAAGATAAGGAAGCTATGGCTAAAAGCATTTAGCAAAACGGGTTTCAGATTGGGAGAAATCAACTTAAGAAGTTGACTATGTCGAAGGCGCAACTTCTGAGAGACATTTTCTGACATGTCTTTGATCTTAATGATCAAATTAAACTTTTGATGATTATTTTTGAGAACTAATGATTGACATGTTTGCGCAAAGGTATTGCGAATACTTGTGCATCATTTGCTTGAAGAAATTTGAAACTTTATGCAGGTAATGAAGTGGATTCCTGAAGCAGACTTTCTGAAGTAGACACTTCTTCACTAAGAGAAGTGTTACTTGAAGTTTTGGTAAAGAAGAACATTATTTGTGTAAAGTTTGGTTTATAACTGACATAGAAGTGTTCTTAAGTCAGTATAGATCAAACCTTTGGAGATTAAAAGGTCTCCAACAGATAGATAGATAGATAGATAGATAGATAGATAGATAGATAGATAGATAGATAGATAGATAGATAGATAGATAGATAGATAGATAGATGGATAGATAGACACATGGATGGATAGATAGATAGATAGATAGATAGATACATAGATAGATAGATAGATAGATAGATAGATAGATAGATAGATAGATAGATAGATAGATAGATA
>CM035426.1:149184200-149189200 GCA_020310875.1 Ceratopteris richardii | reverse complement strand
TATAGGCTTGTAAAGTTCTTGAAGGAACTTGGGTTTCAAGCATCTAAGGCAGATAGTAGCTTGCTAGTCAAAGTAAGTGAGGATGGATTTATTTATGTTTGTATTTATGTTGATGACATAATACTTACAGGAACAGATGATAAAGGTATACACATGATTAAGAAGCAGATGGAGAAAGAATTCAAAATAAGTGACTTGGGAAATTTGTCATTCTTTGGGAATGGAGATTTCATATACTCAACATGGAGTATATGTAACTCAAGGGAGGTATTTGAAAAATTTGCTAATCAAATTTAAAATGGAAGATTTTAGGATACCACCAACTCCAATGGAGGTAAATCATAGATTGAGTAGATATGGAGGAGAAGAATTCAAGACATGAAGCTTTATCAGATTTTGGTTGCTAGCTTGAGTTATGCTACATTAATAAGGCCTGACTTATCATATGCAGTCGGAGCATTAATTCATGCATTGTCCTGGAAAGGAACATTGGATTGCAGGACAAACAATACTTAGGTACATCAAAGGCACACTTAAAGAAGGTTTGTACTATGGGTTTACTTCAGATACAAGAATGAAGATATATAGTGATGCAGATTGGGCAGGTAACTCTGATGATAGAAGATCAACACATGGATATTTGTGTTATGTGGGAGATAAGTTAGTTTCATGGTGCTCTAAGAAGCAACATGCAGTTGCTTTACCATCTACAAAAGTAGAATACAAGGACATGGTAGAAGCTACAAAGGAAGTAATATGGCTAAAGACTCTTATGAAGAGCTTTGATATTATTCAGAGTACTCTATCATTTGTGAAGACAATATGAGTTCTTTATATTTGGCAGCTAATCCTATGTTTCATGCTAGGACTAAACATATTGAGATTCAATATCATTTTTGAGAGAGAAGGTTGTTGATAAAGAAATAGAAGTCATACATACTCCTACAAAGGATCAGCTTGCAGATATGATGACAAAGAGCTTAGATGGCCCAAAGTTGCAGAGGTTTAAAGATATGGAAGGAATAAAGAAGATGCAGGCAATCACAATTGATGATTGAGGGGGAGATCTTGGAGCAAGGCAATCAACAATTGGTGATTATATAAAACTTAGAAATGAAGACATGAAGGAAATATTGAAGTCTAAGATCATGAAGTGAAGTGAAGGTTCAGGAAGAAAAGTTCTATAAACATATGTACACTAGTTTTGTAAATACTTAAGCATACTTGAAGTAATGATGAATCAATACTCATATGTATATATATATATATATATATATATATATATATATATATATATATATATATATATATATATATATATATATATATGTATGTATGTATGTATGTATGTATGTATGTATGTATGTATGTATGTATGTATGTATGTATGTATGTATGTATGTGTGTGTGTGTGTAGATGGTCGTATGATGTTGAGAGATGAAGTATAGATGTGATAGAGAGGAATAGATCATGAGTATTGTGTGTATCATCCATCATATGTATGATGAGTTGAATAGGAAGAATTCTCAGAGAATTGCACGTCGATCTTTTCTCCATTTCTCCTTCTGTGTTTGATTATTTCATAAATCCTTTTATAGATATCTAATTCCATAGTTAATGCATCTATGAAAGATCTGAGAGCCTAATTGCAAACAAGCTGAGAGTTATGTGCAGGAACATTTATATGTGAAGAAGTGATGAGTGTCTTCTGAAACAGGCGCAATTTGATGGTCAAAGAATTCATCAGTTCTCAGTGCATAGTGTAACATTTTGCACAAATGAGGAGTCAAAATCAAAGTTGAAGGTAAGCCACCTATGGCTAAAAGCATTTGCTTAAACGGGTTCTAATTTGGGAGAACTATGTGTTGGAAGTTGCAGATGTCAAAGTCGACTCTACAAGAAGGCAATTTCAGACATACGTAGATTGTTTGAATCATTCCTCATAATCTACTAAACCTTTTGAGATGTTTTAACTTGGAGAAGGTGCGCGACCTTTAGCCAACACCTTGAACAAAGCTTCATCAGAAACTTTACACATTTGATTAGTCAATAAGTGAATAATGTGTAGCAGACTTTTCTGTGAAGTGACTTTCTTCACAGTTAGCTAAAGTCTTGATAGTTTGGCACTTGTATCCAACATTGGTTTGTTGGAGAAACACTCACTAATTGGACATATATTTGAAGGTCAAATCTTAGGAAGAAAACCCCATGCCTATGTGAAGGGACAAATTCACAAGTGTATCATATTTGTAAAGTTAGTTCACTTTAGTTCTAGAAGTTTTTAAAATCACGAGAATACGAAAATCTATATAAGTTAGTTTGTATCAACTGATGTGGCGAGACAGCGAGAGAGAGCAAGAGAGAAGAAGTAGAAGAAGGAGTTCATTTTATACGACTGAGTATAGTCGGGCTTCTCTGAGCGAGAAAGCATCTGTAAAACTTCTGAGTTTTCATAGCTATGAGAAAGAACTTAGTAAAGTTCTGTGTATGAGTCTCTCTCCATCATCTCCATGCTTGCCTACTGTGTGATGAATTCAAAAGTTCATGTTTTCTGAGTAATTCGATGCCTGGCATCGAATCTTGGCTGATAAGTCATTTTTCATTCTCTGTGTGTTAACTGTTGTTGAATTTTCTAAAAATATGAAGTTTGTGGAGCAACTCGATGCCTGGCATCGAGTTCCAACATAAAATGGATGTCCGGCATCGACTTCTAGCATATAAGTCATCTTCTTCATGTGTGTGTAAAATAGAGTGTTTCTGGTGCAGAAAAATAGCCAAAAAAAGCCCAAAGTCGATGCCTGGCATCGACTTGGACTGAAATTCGATGCTAGGCATCAAATTTTTTATTTTTGGACATCAGGAATACTAAAACAGGCAAAAATTTCTAGTTTTGGAAGGTCATACAGGGTCATCTTGTGAAGGCCATAACTTGAGTTCTAGAGATCCCTTTGATGCATATGATAGCTTGTTGGAAAGCGCTACTCTTTTAGTTTCATCCTATAAAGTTTCATGGAGAAATAATACTTGAGCTAGGAGAAATCAACAAAATACTGAAGGTATGTCATTTCGGTGACTAGGAATTTCTGTAGAAGCAAAGTTCTCACTTTAGGCTATCATTTCTCAAAGTTTGGAGTGGCAATGAGTTAATGGTGACCATAGAGGTGTTCTAGTGTCACATTAATTCATTTCTTGTGGTGTTTCATACATTAACAAGTGGTATCAGAGCAGAAAGATTCTCGAGAGCAGAAGACGACAAAAGTACAAGAAGTTTTGTAAAGTTTTCCATTAAAGTTTGAAAGGTGAAGCATTTGAAGACACAAGGCATTAAAAGGTTACTTCGAAAGTATCTTCATACACAAAGAACTCCAAAAGGTATTATCCTTTATCTTTTAAGCTCACAGGTTGCAGCAGAAGGAAAGGAGTATGGCAGATCATATCTCCATTGACAAACTGGACAGAGATAATTACCCCGCATGGGTAATGAGAATGGAAGCCTTACTTATGAGTAAGGATCTCATGATATATGTTACAGGTGAAGAAGAGAAGCCAGTATTCGAAGATGAAAGCCGACCAAAGAAAGAAGAACTAGATGCTTTAAAGCATTGGCAGAAGAAGGATGCAAGTGCAAAAGCATACATCTACAATACAATCTCTGATCATTTGCTACCACACATCAGAGGATTGGAATCATCTGAAGATATATGGAATGCATTGGAGTATCATTTCCAAAGCACTACTAAAGCACGGAAAGCAAGTCTATGGTCAGAGTTTACAACATTCAAGAAGAAGCCAAGTCAAAGTATTAGTGATTATGTCACTAAGATGAAGGATCTAGCAGATAGTCTTGGATCCATAGATGAAGATGTTGAAGATCACAGATTGATTGCTCAGCTACTTGCAGGTTTGAGAGAGGATGAAAGATGGAAACCTTTTGTCTTATCAACAGAACTTTCATTAAATCATTATGTTCCAGATTTGAACCAGTTGCTTGGTTTGATGGTCACATATGAGCAAGACTTGAAGGGAGATGGAGATAAAGGACAAAGTTCTGCAATGTACATGAAGAACAAGAAGAAAGGAGATAAAGGTAAAGCAAAGGATGAAGAAGAGTCAACTTATCTATCTATCTATCTATCTATCTATCTATCTATCTATCTATCTATCTATCTATCTATCTATCTATCTATCTATCTATCTATCTATCTATCTATCTATCTATCTATCTATCTATCTATATATATATATATCTATCTATCTATCTATCTATCTATCTATCTATCTATCTATCTATATATCTATCTATCTTTCTTTCTTTCTTTCTTTCTTTCTTTCTTTCTATCTATTTATCTATCTATCTATCTATCTATCTATCTATCTATCTATCTATCTATCTATCTATCACTCTATCTATCTATCAATCTATCTATCTATCTTCTATCTATCTATCTATCTATCTATCTATCTATCTATCTATCTATCTATCTATCTATCTATCTATCTATCTATCTATCTATCTATCTATCTATCTATCTATCTATCTATCTATCTATCTATCTATCTATCTATCTATCTATCTATCTATCTATCTATCTATCTATCTATCTATCTATCTATCTATCTATCTATCTATCTATCTATCTATCTATCTATCTATCTATCTATCTATCTATCTATCTATCTATCTATCTATCTATCTATCTATCTATCTATCTATCTATCTATCTATCTATCTATCTATCTATCTATCTATCTATCTATCTATCTATCTATCTATCTATCTATCTATCTATCTATCTATCTATCTATCTATCTATCTATCTATCTATCTATCTATCTATCTATCTATCTATCTATCTATCTATCTATCTATCTATCTATCTATCTATCTATCTATCTATCTATCTATCTATCTATCTATGTATCTATCTATCTATCTATCTATCTATCTATCTATCTATCTATCTATCTATCTATCTATCTATCTATCTATCTATCTATC
>CM035426.1:149161700-149179200 GCA_020310875.1 Ceratopteris richardii | reverse complement strand
AAAATCAAGAGGAATCCAGATGGAAGTATAAAAGACACAAAGCAAGGTTAGTTGCTAAAGGGTTTGCTCAAACCCATGGTATTGATTATGAGGAGACTTTCTCTCATGTTGCAAAAATGCCTACAATTAGGGTTCTCATTAGTCTTGCTGCATCTAGAAATTGGAATCTCTATCAACTTGATGTAAAGAATGCCTTCTTGAATGGATGGATTTCTGAGGAAGTGTATATGGCACAACCTCCTGGATATGAGGATGCACATCATCCTAACTATGTATGCAAACTAAAGAAAGCTTTGTATGGATTGAAGCAAGCTCCAAGAGCTTGGAATTTCACATTGGTGACTTATTTGCAGGACCAAGGATTCAAAGCTAGCAAGGCGGATACCTCTTTGTTCATAAAGAGGAATGGATCTGAAGTGATCTATTTATGTGTGTATGTTGATGATATTATTATCATAGGCAATGATCTTGAAGGAATCCAACAGGTAAAGAGTCAAATGAAGGAGGAGTTCAAAATAAGTGACCTCGGAACATTCACTTATTTTCTTGTATTGGAGTTAGTCTACACAGATTCGGGTATATACACCACACAAAGGAAATATGTGCATGACATGCTCGTCAAATTCAAGATGGAAAATACCAAGTATGCAGGTACACCTATGGAGCAAAAGTCATAAGATTAGTGCTTATGAAGGAGATCCAATTGAAGACATCACAAGCTATCAAAGCTTGGTTTGAAGTTTGAATTATGCAACTCTCACAAGGGTGGATATATGCTATAGTGTTAGCATATTGAGTCAGTTTATGCATAAGCCGAGAAGACCACATATGGAAGCGGCCAAGAGAGTCCTTAAGTACCTAAAGGGGACCATTAATGAAGGTTTGTTCTATTCATATACTTCAGATATTGAGCTAAAGGTCTACTCAGATGCAGATTGGGCCAGATCTAGAGATGATAGAAGCACATCCGGGTATATATCATTTGCAGGTTCAAAAATCATTTCTTGGTCATCAAAGAAGCAACGAACCGTGGCATTATCTTCTACCAAAGCCGAATATAGAGGTTTGGCTAATGCAACTCAAGAAATCATGTGGTTAAAGTCTTTGTACACGGATCTTGGACTTCATTCTTCAACACCTCACATTTTTTGTGACAACACAAGCTAACTACATCTAGCAGCTAATCTAGTATACCATGCTAGAACCAAGCATATTGAAGTCCACTACCATTATGTAAGGGAGAAGCTAATGAGCAAGGATATTCAACTATCCTATGTCTCTACAGATTTGCAATGTGCAGACATGTTGACTTAAGCTATTGATGGTACAAAGTTAAGTAGATTCAAGTTGATGATTGGCTTGCAGGAAATCAAGGACAATTGAAGACTTATTTGGAGGCCAAGCATGTTAGGCTTGAGGGGGAGCTGTTGGTGCATTTTACCCAAGCCTATATGCTTGATATGCTTGATATTATGATTATTTCTAAGTCACATGTGTAGTGAT
The DNA here is from genome assembly GCA_020310875.1 of Ceratopteris richardii. Classification (NCBI taxonomy): domain Eukaryota; kingdom Viridiplantae; phylum Streptophyta; class Polypodiopsida; order Polypodiales; family Pteridaceae; genus Ceratopteris; species Ceratopteris richardii. Next base: position 149,177,697 of record CM035426.1, on the reverse strand, counting down.
GTGAACCCCTCTTGTAAAAGAGTTCATTTTTATCTCTTGTAATTGAAAGAAAGAAAAAGGAAAAGGATTGCTTACCTCATCCATGATGTAAAAGCAAACTTGTGGCTCTATCTACCTAAAACCACAAATCTTTGAGCTGAGGGAATATCTCCTAACTTTGGGGATCACTTTTAGGTGGAGCCATTTGAACTCGAATTCAAAACTCCCTCCAAGAATAGTTATAAAAAGAGCAAGGAGGAAGAGGTGATTAGCAAGCCTTGTACGTGACCACTTCATGTCATTTTGTAGAGATGGAAGAGCTTACTCCATAGCTCTATCATTCTACTACCATTGTGCAAATATTCATTGCCAATGTGGTTGTAATTATATGTGAATCTATACATTTATCATCATCTACTTCTCTGTTTTGTTCTCTACTATACTCACTCAGAGCAATAACTTCAGAAGGTAATATCTCAAGTTGTACTCCCCATTTTTCAGTGTTTTAACATGTGTTGGATAGATCTTACTATCTAGTTTTTGATAGCAATTGTCATGGTCATTAAATATACAGATTTGGAGATATCTGTATTTTACTACTCACTGGTCTATCTCTGCAGAGCCTCGAGAATGGTGGGCATGTTGCAAAAATTGATGAATCTTCTTCTCAGTGCTCAGTGCATAATTTGAAGTGTTTTAACTTGTATTGGGAAGCTTGGTAAGTCTATTTACTATGCCCAAAAGGAATTTTTCTAATTCCTACCAGGTTGAGAGCACTATTCATTTTTTCTAGTAGGTGTATGTCCAAAAATAGCAAGTTTTGGGAGCTAGTCATTTCGCAACTAATCTTTCTTCACTTAAACTTTTGGGATACATGTTCCAAAGTACTTGGCTGATATTTTGGTGGATTTAGGAAGCTCAAAGGGTCTACTAATCAACTCGGAAGTCTCAGTTGGCTGGTGTGAAGATGGTTGTAGCAGCACCTACTCATCTTTGGATTGTATCCACCATCTCTCTTCACAGTGGTATCAGAGCATAGTCAAGCAACATGGGAGATGGATTTCCATCAACAATTGACAAATTGGATCGAAAAAACTACCCGGCATGGTCAAGTATGGAGGCTTACCTTCAAGGGAGGAATCTATATGGATTCATATCCGGAGATGAAGCAATGCCAACCATGAGGAACAAAGGGCAACCATCACATGAAGAAGTGGAAGGACTTTCAAATTGGTGTTCAAAGGATGCACTTGCAAGGCCCTATATTCTAAACTCAATCTGTGATTTTCTTTTACCTCATGTCAAGGGATGCAAGACATCAAGAGAGACTTGGACTGCACTTGCTTCTTTCTTCTCTTCGAACACTCGAGCAAGGAAGAACCAATTGTGGATGGAGTTCACAACAATGAAGAAAAGCCAGAAGCAAAATGTGACTGATTATGTCACAAAGATGAAAGAGATATTTTACCAACTTGGAAGCATTGGAGAGGTAATTGAAGAGTAGGAAATCATTTGACAAATCATAAATGGAATCAAAGCAAATGACAAGTGGGAGTCATTCACAACAGCCATGGATTTATACACGGATATGCATGTACCCAACCTCAACACACTCATGGGCCAACTCTTCACTCATGAAGCAAAGATTAGCAAAGGTGGTGAGTCCTCATTAGGTAATCAAACTTCTACTTTATATTCCGATAAAGCTAAGGTCAAGGACAAGTCAAAGATTAGGAAGAATGAAGATGAAGGTAGCTCTTTCCAAGAAAACTTTGGAGGTAGAGGAAGAGCTAGAGGAAGAGGAAAAAGTGGAAATCAAGGCAGGGGGAGATTCCAATCATCTCAACCTTGCAACATATGTGGCTTATCTAACCATACTACTGAAGAATATTTCACGAATCGAAGGAACTCAAGAGGAAGAGGATTCAATATTGGTGGCTATGGATCAAATAGAGGCAGGTACAATGGAGGCTACAACAACAACTATCAAAGTGGCCATAGAGGAAGAAGAGATTACAATAATTGTGCATAGGACCAAAGTCAAGAAGATTCATTATTGATTATGAATCTATCAGTGAAGAATGGTAAGGATGATGATCACATATTTTACATTGATTCGGTGTGCTCAAACCATGTAGCAAGAAATGTGGCTTTACTTTCTCATTTGGAAGATCCTCATAACAAGCATGAAGTGCAGACGAGAGATGACACAAAGCGCTCAGTGGAGAAGATAGGTAATGTGAAGACATTAGATGGGAATATGAAACTCTTAAGCAAAGTCTTGTATGTCCCTACAATTACCAAAAATTTAATAAGTGTTGGACAGATTGTTGAAAAAGGATTGCAGGTTAGATTCAACCGATTTGGAGTATATGTTGAAGACCCAAGGCAAGGCTTTAGAAGGATTGCCAAAGGAGAAAAGACAAGAAGGCTTTTCACTTTTGAAGTGGAAGATACAAAGAACATAGCTTTGTTTAGCCATGGATCTCAAACTCTAATAGATTTGGAGATATGGCACAAAAGGCTTGCTCACATTGGTGAGAGGACACTCAAACAGATTTGCAGGGACCAAAGTGTACTTGGTTTGCCTAATATCACAAGGCAACACATGATTTATAAGTGTGAAGCTTGTCAACTCGGCAAGGCTCATAGACAACCTTTCAATAAGAAGGGATATATGTATCAAAATCTTTTGGATCTAGTGCACACGGATGTGTGGGGTCCAAGTAAGGAGCCATCTATATCAGACTCAAGATATTATGTGTCTTTCATAGATGATTGTAGCAGGTGGACCATTCTGTTTTTCATGAAGCACAAGGATGAAGTGTTTAATTTCTTTAAGAAGTATATTGTTCTTGTTGAAAACCAAACAGGTAGGACTTTGAAAAGACTCAGATCGGATGGTGGAGGAGAATACTTCTCTTTTGAATTTGATGCCTTCTTGCATGAAAGAGGCATTAAAAGGGAAGTCACTACAAGGTATACACCCAAACTCAATGGTGTACCAGAGAGGAGGAACAGAGCTAGCGTCGAAGCTGCAAGGTCCATCCTCAACGAAAAGGGATTGCCAAACTACCTATGGGCAGAGGCTGTGTCTACAGCCACATATCTCATAAATAGACTTCCATCTACATCACTAGATGGAACCACTCCATATGAAGTGTGGAATGGAAGAAGACCTAGTGTAGAGCATTGTAAAATCTTTGGATGCTTAGCCTATGCTCACATTCCTTCTCAGGTAAGAGGGAAATTGGATCCCAAGGCAGAGAAGTGTGTATTTATTGGTTATGACCAAAACCAAAAAGGATATAGATTGTACAATCCAACCAATACAGGATTTTTTATGAGTAGAGATGTAATTTTTTATGAAAACAAATCATGGTTTGATGATGAGAGGAAAGTGAAGCTGCCTTATGACTTGGATGAAGATTTTCCATCACTTCAACCAAAGGAGCCAAAGCAGATTGAAGAAAGTGATTCGGAGATTGACCTAGAAGTCTTGGAAAGACTAAAGCTATGGAAGAACAAAGGTAAAGCAAAGATGCAGGATGCTACATATGGACCCAAGAGCTCACCTCAACCACTTGGGAGGTCTTCAAGGGAGAAGAAGAAACCAGAGAGGTTTGGTTATGATACTTCTTTGGTCACCAAGCACTCAATCTACATTGCAAAGGATTGTACCAATGAAGAACCTACCACATTCGAAGAAGCACAAAGCAAGAAAGCTTGGAGAGATGCAATGGATGAAGAAATGGAAGCCTTGAAGGAGAATGACACTTGGGAGCTTGTACCTAACAAGCCATCTATGAAGGTAATTGGATCTCGACGGATATACAGGAATCCAGATGGAAGTATAAATAGACACAAAGCAAGGTTAGTTGCTAAAGGGTTTGCTCAAACCCATGGTATTGATTATGAGGAGACTTTCTCTCCTGTTGCAAAACTGCCTACAATTAGGGTTCTCATTAGTCTTGGTGCACCTAGAAATTTGAATCTCTATCAACTTGATGTAAAGAATGCTTTTTTGAATGGATGGATTTCTGAGGAAGTGTATATGGCACAACCTCCTGGATATGAGGATGCACATCATCGTAACTATGTATGCAAACTAAAGTAAGCTTTGTATGGATTGAAGCAAGCCCCAAGAGCTTGGAATTTCATTGGTGACTTCTTTGCAGGACCAAGGATTCAAAGCTAGCAAGGCGGATACCTCTTTGTTCATAAAGAGGAATGGATCTGAAGTGATCTATTTATCTGTGTATGTTGATGATATTATTATCAGAGGCAATGATCTTGAAGGAATCAAACAGGTAAAGAGTCAAATGAAGGAGGAGTTCAAAATAAGTGACCTCGGACCACTCACTTATTTTCTTGGATTGGAGTTAATCTACACAGATTTAGGTATATACATCACACAAAGGAAGTATGTGCATGACATGCTCGTCAAATTCAAGATGGAAAATACCAAGTGTGCAGGCACACCTATGAATCAAAATCATAAGCTTAGTGCTTATGAAGGAGAGCCAATTGAAGACATCACAAGCTATCAAACCTTGGTTGGAAGTTTGAATTATGCACCTCACACAAGGGTGGATATATGCTATAGTGTTAGCATATTGAGTCAGTTTATGCATAAGCCGAGAAGACCACATATGGAAGTGGCCAAGAGAGTCCTGAAGTACCTAAAGGGGACCGTGAATGAAGGTTTGTTCTATTCATATACTTCAGATATTGAGCTAAAGGTCTACTCAGATGCAGATTGGGCCGGATCTAGAGATGATAGAAGAAGCACATCCGGGTATATATCGTTTGCAGGTTCAAAAATCATTTCTTGGTCATCGAAGAAGCAACCAACCGTGGCATTATCTTCTACCGAAGCCGAATATAGAGATTTGGCTAATGCAACTCAAGAAATCATGTGGTTAAAGTCCTTGTACACGGATCTTGGACTTCATTCTTCAACACCTCACATTTTTGGTGACAACACAAGCTCACTACATCTAGCAGCTAATCTGGTATACCATGCTAGAACCAAGCATATTGAAGTCCACTACCATTATGTAAGGGAGAAGCTAATTGTTGGTGCAGATCAATCACCAATTGAAGATTTGGAGTAAAGAAGATGAATACATTCACAAGAGTGAAGGACATGTACACATATGTACATTAGTTATGACATAGGTTACATATACTTATGTTTTGATAAAAGTTTGTACATAGTTGCCTATAAATACTTTTGGAAAATGTCGGGATATAGAGAAAAGACAAGGAGAGATTGTGTATGAGCATAGGAATAGAGAAATTAGTGATTGTAAATGTCAATAGACAGATGAGAAAGGAGTTGAAGTCTCTCTCACTTTTCAGTTGTAGTCTTCTCCTGAAATGAAAGAAATGTTGCGCCCGATGTTTCTGCGTCTACTCCGTCTGTGGTAGATCATTTGTGAAATCCTTTTGAGGATATCTAAATTGTTAGTTAATGAGTCTGTGACTTGAATTTTAGAGTCTAATTGAAAACAGGTTAAGAGAATTGTTAGTAGGAACATTCATATGTGTTGAATGTTCACAGTTCTCTGAAACAGGCGCACATTTCGAGTTGAAAGAAATGAGTAGTGCTCAGTGCACAGTGTAAAGTTTTACACATATGATAGCTCAAAATCTAAGTTGAGAGATAAGCTATCTACAGCCAAAAGGATTTGGTAAAACGGGTTCGACATTGTGAGAACCAAAGTTAAGAAGTTAGGGGTGTCAAATCGACTTCTCAGAAGTACAGATTTGGACATAGGTAACTTGTGAAGGTGATTTCTCAAGTTATACTAAACCTTTTTGAGAACTTTAACTTGGAGGAGGTGTGCAATCTCTAGGCGACACTCCATACAAAATTTCATAGAAAACTTTACATGTTTGATAGGTCAATGAGAAGAAATTGTGCAGCAGACTTTTTGTGTTTTATCTTCTTCACAGAATTTGTCAACTTTTGATAATTTGGAGATTGGACCTCTAATTTAGTGAAGGTTTTGACTTACTCTTGATATAGAGGTGTTCTAAATTCAAGAGTAGGTTGTTCTTTTGGAGATTAACACTCTCCATCAGTGGTATCAGAGCAGGAGACATCAAATCAAGGAAAGGAAGGTCCCGACTGCTGCAGATTCAAGAAATTCAACACTTGAAGAACTAAAAGGTGAAAGTTTGAAGGCAAAGCAAGAGAAGGAGACCATACGACATCAAGAAGGACAAAAGGAGTTTAATTCGAAGTAAAGGTACATATATTGTTTATAAAGCTTGAAGATTTCAATACACAGGTAGACACAAGATGGGAGATTCTCTACAGATAGAAAAATTGGATAGGGAAAACTATCCTGCATGGTCAATGAGGATGGAAGCTCATCTTATGAGCAAAGATTTAATTGCTTACATCACAGGAGAAGAAGAGAAGCCACAGTTTAGAGATCCTAGTGTTCCAACTAGGGAAGAGTTAGCAGATTTGAAAAATTGGATGAAGAAAGATGCTCAAGCTAGGAGCATTATCTATATGGCAGTCAATGATTACTTGTTACCTCATATTCGAGGTCTTGAAAGTGCAACTGATATTTGGAATGCTTTGGAGGAGCATTTCCAGAATACTACAAAGTCAAGGAAGGCATCCTTATGGGCAGAGTTTACAACCTTCAAGAAGAAGGCCTCTCAATCTATTTCAGACTATGTAACAAGGATGAAAGACATTGCAGATGCATTAGGAGCTGTTGATGAGGACATTGAGGAGGATAAATTGGTAAGGCAAATCCTTACAGGATTGAGAGGTGATGACAAATGGAAACCATTCATTTTGTCTACAGAATTATCACTTGACCATTTCACTCCTGATTTAAATCAATTGCTAGGTCATATGCTAACATTTGAGCAGGATGTTAAAGGAGATGGTGACAAGAGTGCAGGTCATGCAATGTACTCAAAAGACAAGAAGAAGAATGGCAAAGGAAAACAACAAGCAGGTGAAGATGAAGGAACAACTACTCAAGCCAACTTCCTAAGAGGAAGAGGAGGTGGCAAAGGTAGAGGAAGAGGCAGAAACAACAAAGATGGAGGCAAAGCTTGCTGGATTTGTGGTAAGACAAATCACTATTGTTGGCACAATACTCAGAGTAATAATGGATATAGTCAAAACTATAATGCAAGAGGAAGAGGTGGTAGAAATCAAAGAGGTAATTACAGAGGTAGAGGTGGAAGGAGTTACTTTGGAAGAAATGCAGGTAGAGGATTCCAAAGTCAACAATATAACAACACCTACTACAATTATGCTTCAGATCAAAAGGAGGATTCAACATTGATAATGAATGCAACTTGTGAAAGGCAGAATGAGGATCAAAGAGTCTTCTACATTGACTCAGGGTGTAGCAATCACTTGAGTGGTAATATATCCTTGATGACTGAATTGGAGAATAATGTTTTTAATCATGTTGTTCAGATAGGTGACAACACAAAGCACAATGTGAAGTCAATTGGATCAGTGAAGGCCAAGGATGGTAGCACCTTATTGAGTAAGGTCTTGTATGTTCCTACAATTCCTAAGAATTTGATAAGTGTAGGACAAATTGTTGAAAAGGGATATGAAGTAAGATTCACTAATGATGGAGTATATGTGGAAGACCCTAGCCAAGGGTATAAACAGATTGTTTCAGGGAAAAAGGAAGGAAGATTATTTACATTGAAGATTCAAGGCAATATTGGTCATGCTATGTTCACATATGGAGGACATAAGATCTCTGAGTTAGATCTTTGGCATAAGAGGCTTGGACATTTCAATGAAAGAGGTATTAAAGATATGGTTAACAATGGTTCAGTGCTTGGATTGCCTAATGTTGCAGGTCAACATATGACATACAAATGTGAGGCATGTCAATTAGGTAAGGCTCATAAGAATTCTTACTCCAAGCATGGTTTTATGCACTCAGAGAAGCTTGAGTTGGTACACACAGATGTGTGGGGACCATCAAAAGATTTCAGTATAAATGGGTCAAGGTATTATGTGATTTATGTTGATGATGCTACTAGGTGGATCACTATCTATGTGATCAAAGATAAGTCAGAAGTGTTTAATACATTTAAACACTATCATGCATATGCAGAAAGAATTACAGGTCATAAGTTGAAAAGATTAAGGTCAGATGGAGGGGGAGAGTATTTCTCTAATGAGTTCAGTGATTACTTATGGAATGCAGGTATAAAAAGAGAAGTTACTTGCAGGTACTCTCCTCAACAAAATGGTGTTGCAGAAAGGAGAAATAGAACACTTGTTGAGTTTGCAAGATCCATGATGAAGGAAAAAAATTGCCCTAATTATTTGTGGGTTGAGGCTGTAAATACAGCCACTTATTTGGTCAATAGGTTACCATGTAAAGCCTTGCAGGGTATGACACCATATGAGGCTTGGTGGGGTAAGAGACCCACCTTGGATCATTGCAGAGTTTTTGGATGTGTGGCATATGCATATGTGCCATCACAATTAAGGCACAAATTGGAGCCTAAAGCTGAAAAATATGTTTTCATTGGTTATGATGATAAGCAGATGGGCTATAGATTGTGGAGTCCATCTACAAAACAATTCATGGTTTCTAAAGATGTTACATTTGATGAGCAAAGTACTTGGTATGCAGGTATAGTCAATATCAATACAGGTGATGAAGAAGAAGTGAACCAAAGGAAAGGTAAATCAAAGGTTCAAATATTTGATGAACAAGAGAGTAATGAAGTGCAGGTTGAAGTGGAAGAAACCCCAAGATTTGATCCTGAATATGAAGAACCAGAAACCTCAAGAAGTGGAGAACTTAGGAGGTCTACAAGGAATAAATGGCAACCTACAAGGTATAGTTATGATACTTCATTTTTGGCCACAAAAGATTATGCTTATATGGTGAATACAGAAGAAGACCCTTCTACATATGAAGAGGCAAAAGGTAAGGAAAAATGGGAGAAAGCTATGCAGGAAGAATATGATGCACTATTGGAGAATCAAACATGGGATTTGGTTCCAAAACCAAATAGTCAGAAAATCATTGGATGCAAGTGGGTCTACAAGACAAAAAGGTTTGCAGATGGAAGTGTGTCTAGATACAAAGCTAGACTTGTTGTCAAAGGGTTTGCTCAGACTTATGGTGTTGACTATGATGAGACTTATAGTCCTGTGGCAAAAATGACAACCATCAGGACACTTATAGCTATTGCTGCATGTAAAGGTTGGAAGCTATGTCAACTTGATGTGAAAAATGCTTTTTTGAATGGTTATATTTCAGATGATGTATTCATGGAGCAACCTCAAGGGTTCAGAGATAAAAGGTATCCAGATCATGTGTGCAAGCTCAAGAGAGCTTTGTATGGCTTGAAGCAAGCCCCAAGGGCATGGAACTATAGACTTGTGAAGTTCCTAAAGGAACTTGGATTTCAGGTGTCTAAAGCAGATAGTAGCTTGCTTGTCAAAGCAAGTGATAATGGTTTCATATACATGTGCATATATGTTGATGATATAATTCTTACAGGAACAGATGAAGAAGGAATACAAAGACTCAAGAAGCAAATGGAAAAGGAGTTCAAGATAAGTGACTTGGGAGACTTGTCATACTTCTTGGGCATGGAGATTACATATACTCAACATGGAGTATTTGTGACCCAAGAAAGGTACTTGAAGAACTTGTTAATCAAGTTTAAAATGGATGATTGCAGGGTAGCACCTACACCAATGGAGGTGAATCACAAATTGAGTAAGTTTGGAGGTGAAGAATTCAAGGACATGAGACAATATCAGAGTTTGGTTGGTAGCCTTATCTATGCTACATTAACTAGACCTGATTTATCATATGCAGTTGGAGTTTTGTCTCAATTTATGCATTGTCCTAGGAAAGAGCATTGGATTGCAGGTCAAAGAGTATTGAGGTACATTAAGGGTACACTCAATGAAGGTTTGTATTATGGGTTTACCTCAGATACAAATATCAAAATTTATAGTGATGCAGATTGGGCAGGTAATCCAGATGATAGAAGGTCAACTTTTGGATACTTGTGTTATGTGGGAGATAAACTTATCTCATGGTGTTCCAAGAAGCAACATACAGTTGCTTTGTCTTCTACAGAAGCAGAGTATAAAGGCATGGTTGAAGCTGCAAAGGAAGTAATTTGGCTCAAGACTTTGATGAAGAGTTTTGACATTGTGCATGGGGTACCAATTATATATGGAGATAACATGAGTTCATTGTACTTAGCTGCTAATCCTGTTTTCCATGCCAGGACCAAACACATTGAGATTCAGTATCACTTTCTAAGAGAGAAAGTGATGGATAAGGAGATTGAAGTCATACATACTTCAACAAAAGACCAGATAGCTGATATGCTTACAAAGAGCTTGGATGGACCAAAGCTACAGAAATTTAAAGACATGGCAGGAATAAAGAAGAAAGGAGAAACCTCAATTGATGATTGGGGGGGAGCTGTTGGTGCAGATCAATCACCAATTGAAGATTTGGAGTAAAGAAGATGAATACATTCACAAGAGTGAAGGACATGTACACATGTGTACATTAGTTATGACATAGGTTACATATACTTATGTTTTGATAAAAGTTTGTACATAGTTGCCTATAAATACTTTTGTAAAATGTCGGGATATAGAGAAAAGACAAGGAGAGACTGTGTATGAGCATAGGAATAGAGAAATTAGTGATTGTAAATGTCAATAGACAGATGAGAAAGGAGTTGAAGTCTCTCTCACTTTTCAGTTGTAGTCTTCTCCTGAAATGAAAGAAATGTTGCGCCCGATGTTTCTGCGTCTACTCCGTCTGTGGTAGATCATTTGTGAAATCCTTTTGAGGATATCTAAATTGTTAGTTAATGAGTCTGTGACTTGAATTTCAGAGTCTAATTGAAAACAGGTTAAGAGAATTGTTAGTAGGAACATTCATATGTGTTGAATGTTCACAGTTCTCTGAAACAGGCGCACATTTCGAGTTGAAAGAAATGAGTAGTGCTCAGTGCACAGTGTAAAGTTTTACACATATGATAGCTCAAAATCTAAGTTGAGAGATAATCTATCTACAGCCAAAAGGATTTGGTAAAACGGGTTCGACATTGTGAGAACCAAAGTTAAGAAGTTAGGGGTGTCAAATCGACTTCTCAGAAGTACAGATTTGGACATAGGTAACTTGTGAAGGTGATTTCTCAAGTTATACTAAACCTTTTTGAGAACTTTAACTTGGAGGAGGTGCGCAATCTCTAGGCGACACTCCATACAAAATTTCATAGAAAACTTTACATGTTTGATAGGCCAATGAGAAGAAATTGTGCAGCACACTTTCTGTGTTTTATCTTCTTCACAGAATTTGTCAACTTTTGATAATTTGGAGATTGGACCTCTAATTTAGTGAAGGTTTTGACTTACTCTTGATATAGAGGTGTTCTAAATTCAAGAGTAGGTTGTTCTTTTGGAGATTAACACTCTCCATCACTAATGAGCAAGGATATTCAACTATCCTATGTCTCTACAGATATGCAATGTGCAGACATATTGACTAAAGCTCTTGATGGTACAAAGTTAAGTAGATTCAAGTTGATGATTGGCTTGCAGGAAATCAAGGACAATTGAAGACTTATTTGGAGGCCAAGCATGTTAGGCTTGAGGGGGAGCTGTTGGTGCATTTTACCCAAGCCTATATGCTTGATATGCTTGATATTATGATCATTTTTATGTCACATGTGTAGTCATGTGAACCCCTCTTGTAAAAGAGTTCATTTTTATCTCCTGTAATTGAAAGAAAGAAAAAGGAAAAGGATGGCTTACCTCATCCATGATGTAAAAGCAAACTCGTGGCTCTATCTACCTAAAACCATGAATTTTCTAGCTGAGGGAATATCTCCTAACTTTGGGGATCACTTTTAGGTGGAGCCATTTGAATTCGAATTCAAAACTCCCTCCAAGAATAGCTATAAAAATTGGAGAGATTGTTGAAAAAGGATTGCAGGTTAGATTCAACTGATTTGGAGCATATGTTGAAGACCCAAGGCAAGGCTTTAGAAGGATTGCCAAAGGAGAAAAGACACGAAGTCTTTTCACTTTTGGAGTGGAAGATACAAAGAACATAGCTTTGTTTAGCTATGGATCTCAAACTCTAACAGATTTGGAGATATGGCACAAAAGGCTTGCTCACATTGGTGAGAGGACACTCAAACAGATTTGGAGGGACCAAAGTGTACTTGGTTTGCCTAATATCACAAGGCAACACATGATTTATAAGTGTGAAGCTTGTCAACTCGGCAAGGCTCATAGACAACCTTTCAATAAGAAGGGATATATGTATCAAAATCCTTTGGATCTAGTGCAAAGATGTGTGGGGTCAAAGTAAGGAGCCATCTATATCAGACTCAAGATAGTATGTGTCTTTCATAGATGATTGTAGCAGGTGGACCATTCTATTTTTCATGAAGCACAAGGATGAAGTGTTTAATTGCTTTAAGAAGTATATTGCTCTTGTTGAAAACCAAACAGGTAGGACTTTGAAAAGACTCATATCAGATGGTGGAGGAGAATACTTCTCTTTTGAATTTGATGCCTTCTTGCATGAAAGAGGCATTAAAAGGGAAGTCACTACAAGGTATACACCCGAACTCAATGGTGTAGTAGAGAGGAGGAACAGAGCTATTGTCGAAGCTGCAAGGTCCATGCTCAACGAAAAGGGATTGCCAAACTACCTATGGGAAGAGGCTGTGTCTACATCCACATATCTCATAAATAGACTTCCATCTAAATCACTAGATGGAACCACTCCATATGAAGTGTGGAATGGAAGAAGACCTAGTCTAGAGCATTGTAAAATCTTTGGATGCTTAGCCTATGCTCACATTCCTTCTCAAGTAAGAGGGAAATTGGATCCCAACGCAGAGAAGTGCGTATTTATTGGTTATGACCAAAACCAAAAAGGATATAGATTGTACAATCCAACCAATAAAGGATTTTTTGTGAGTAGAGATGTAATTTTTGATGAAAACAAATCATGGTTTGATGATGACAGGAAAGTGAATCTGCCTTATGACTTGGATGAAGATTTTCCATCACTTCAACCAAAGGAGCCAAAGCAGATTGAAGAAAGTGATTCGGAGATTGACCTAGAAGTCTTGGAAAGACTAAAGCTATGGAAGAACAAAGGTAAAGCAAAGATGCAGGATGCTACATATGGACCGGAGAGCTCACATCAACCACTTAGGAGTTCTTCAAGGGAGAAGAAGAAAATAGAAAGGTTTGGTTATGATACTTCTTTGGTCACCAAGCACTCAATCTGCATTGCAAAGGATTCAATCAATGAAGAACCTACCACATTCGAAGAAGCACAAAGCAAGAAAGCTTGGAGAGATGCAATGGATGAAGAAATGGAAGCCTTGAAGGAGAATGACACTTGGGAGCTTGTACCTAACAAGCCATCTATGAAGGTAATTGGATCTCGATGGATATACAAAATCAAGAGGAATCCAGATGGAAGTATAAATAGACACAAAGCAAGGTTAGTTGCTAAAGGGTTTGCTCAAACCCATGGTATTGATTATGAGGAGACTTTCTCTCCTGTTGCAAAAATGCCTACAATTAGGGTTCTCATTAGTCTTGCTGCATCTAGAAATTGGAATCTCTATCAACTTGATGTAAAGAATTCCTTCTTGAATGGATGGATTTATGAGGAAGTGTATATGGCACAACCTCCTGGATATGAGGATGCACATCATCGTAACTATGTATGCAAGCTAAAGAAAGCTTTGTATGGATTGAAGCAAGCTCCAAGAGCTTGGAATTTCAAATTGGTGACTTATTTGCAGGACCAAGGATTCAAAGCTAGCAAGGCAGATACCTCTTTGTTCATAAAGAGGAATGGATCTGAAGTGATCTATCTATGTGTGTATGTTGATGATATTATTATCACAGGCAATGATCTTGAAGGAATCAAACAGGTAAAGAGTCAAATGAAGGAGGAGTTCAAAATAAGTGACCTCGGACCACTCACTTATTTTCTTGGATTGGAGTTAATCTACACAGATTCAGGTATATACATCACACAAAGGAAGTATGTGCATGACATGCTCGTCAAATTCAAGATGGAAAATACCAAGTGTGCAGGTACACCTATGGAGCAAAATCATAAGATTAGTGCTTATGAAGGAGAGCCAATTGAAGACATCACAAGCTATCAAAGCTTGGTTGGAAGTTTGAATTATGCAACTCTCACAAGGGTGGATATATGCTATAGTGTAAGCATATTGAGTCAGTTTATGCATAAGCCGAGAAGACCACATATGGAAGCGGCCAAGAGAGTCCTCAAGTACCTAAAGGGGACCATGAATGAAGGTTTTTTCTATTCATATACTTTAGATATTGAGCTAAAGGTCTACTCAGATGCAGATTAGGCTGGATCTAGAGATGATAGAAGAAGCACATCCGGTTATATATTGTTTGCAGGTTCAAAAATCATTTCTTCGTCATCGAAGAAGCAACCAACCATGGCATTATCTTCTATCGAAGCCAAATATAGAGTTTGGCTAATGCAACTCAAGAAATCATGTGGTTAAACTCTTTGTACACGGATCTTGGACTTCATTCTTCAACACCTCAGATTTTTGGTGACAACACAAGCTCACTACATCTAGCAGTTAATATGGTATACCATGCTAGAACCAAGCATATCGAAGTCCACTACCAGTATGTAAGGGAGAAGCTAATGAGCAAGGATATTCAACTATCCTATGTCTCTACAGATTTGCAATGTGCAGACATGTTGACTAAAGCTCTTGATGGTACAAAGTTAAGTAGATTCAAGTTGATGATTGGCTTGCACGAAATCAAGGACAATTGAAGACTTATTTGGAGGCCAAGCATGTTAGGCTTGAGGGGGAGTTGTTGGTGCATTTTACCCAAGCCTATATGCTTGATATGCTTGATATTATGATCATTTGTAAGTCACTTGTGTAGTCATGTGAACCCCTCTTGTAAAAGAGTTCATTTTTATCTCTTGTAATTGAAAGAAAGAAAAAGGAAAAGGATGGGTTACCTCATCCATGATGTAAAAGCAAACTCGTGGATCTATCTACCTAAAACCACGAATTTTTGAGCTCAAGGAATATCTCCTAACTTTGGGGATCACTTTTAGGTGGAGCCATTTGAATTCGAATTGAAAACTCCCTCCAAGAATAGCTATAAAAAGAGCAAGAAGAAGAGGCGATTAGCAAGCCTTGTACGTGGCCACTTCATGTCATTTTGTAGAGATGGAAGAGCTTACTCCATAGCTCTATCATTCTACTCCCATTGTGCAAATATTCATTGCCAATGTGGTTGTAATTATATTTGAATATATACATTTATCATCATCTACTTCTTTGTCTTGTTCTTTGCTATACTCACTCAGAGCAGTAACTTCAGAAGGTCATATCTCGAGTTGTACTCCACAGTTTTTCAGTGTTTTAACGTGCATTCTCTATCTTACTTTCTAGTTTCTGCATATCAATTTTCGTGGTCATTGAATATACAGATTTGTAGATATCTGCATTTTACTACCCACTGGTCTATCTCTGCAAAGCCCCGAGAATGGTGGGCATGTTCTAGAAATTGATGAATCTTCTTCTCAGTGCTCAGTCCATCATTTGAACTGTTTTAACTTGTATTGGGAAGCTTGCTAAGCCTATTTTCTATGCCCAAAAGGAATTTATCTAATTCTTACCAGGTTGAGAGCACTGTTCATTTTTTCTAGCAGGTGTATGTCCAAAAATAGCAAGTTTTGGGAGCTAGTCATTTCGCAACTAGTGTGTCTTCACTTAAACTTTTGGGATACATGTTCCAAAGTACTTGGCTGATATTTTGGTGGATTTAGGAAGCTCAAAGGTTCTACTAATCAACTCTGAAGTCTCAGTTGGCTGGTGTGAAGCTGGTTGTAGCAGCACCTACTCATCTTTGGATTGCATCCACCATCTCTCTTCACAATCCTGCTCAAAAGTTAACATATGT
>CM035426.1:149124200-149144200 GCA_020310875.1 Ceratopteris richardii | reverse complement strand
TTGCACAATGTTCCACAATACCTTTGCAACCAATACATGTCACACCATGTATGCCCGTAATGGGAAGTTGGAACCATTGAGCTTGTCCTCAATAGGAAAAATGTGAAATACATCATTTTTTCCAACCATGGATAGTGACACTACCTTGATGCAAAAGTTCACTAATTCTCAAAACAATTGAATAGAATTATCCAATTGAGATCTACTAGACTTGTAACAGCCTTTAAGATTCTTGTATTGGCAAACAAAAGCCTGCATATGTATTAAGCACAAAAGGATAAAATTTCGTATATGCTCACTATGATAGAGCATTCAAAATCCTTTGTGAATATGATCACCAATTCTCATTGCATCAAAGACAAGGATTGGTGGTGCGTAAGTGATGCATCCCAAGAAGCAACGATCTAATTTTCTACCAATTTTTGGAGTTTGGGGATTAGGAATGCACAAAAACAACACAAGAAGAAGATTCTTAGGAGTACAACAGAAAGACTGTTATTAAGTGTGGATATACAAATATAGGCACCCCTTTGGGGTTATGGGTAGCAAGGGGTTAAAAACCTCCTAAAGATGGAAAAATTGCCATCGCAGTTCTAAGTTTGTTCACATACATCACCACTAAAATACGCTAACATGAGATACTTCAAAACCACGAGTCTAAGCAAGTGTAGTGATACAAGCTAGCAAAGGGAGGCTCTTCTTATGTGGATTTTTTGAGAAAGTATTTGTGTGTGGGATTTCAAGAGAAAACCTAATAAGATTTGAATTGTTTACACCGATAATCCTCTCTAGGGCCTCTTCTCTATTTGCACTATCGAGAAATATGGAACTGCAAGTTGGTTCTTAGACATGAAACGTGTGCATGGGACAAGATTAAAAAGAAGTTGTGTTGGGGGCACTCTCATTGTTGGGCATCTATCCACTATCGAGGGGGTAACCAACATCCCCATGAGAAGTGAGGAAGGGAAGAGTGCACACCGACACATAGTGTGTCCTCACTTGAACATTGGAGGGCATTCTTGGTTGGGCCACCATCACTCGTATGTTGGATGAACTCCTAGTTGGTCCACCATCCAAAGGCATGCAAGGTTAGCACTCCCCTTGTAGCTACAAAATTTAACATTGCAAGGAAAACTACCCAAGCACCAAATTGGTGGGATAGAAATACAAGGGGGCATGACATCCACCCGCTCTCTGACAAACTTCATGTCCTCGCGAAGTTCACCCACGGGTCCTAGAATGATTCTTGTTTACAACGAAAGTTAGGTGGAAATTGTGATGGCTTATAAGACTGTGCATGGTGTTCTTACCTTCAAGTTTAGGGCAAAGTCCTAAGTACTATGGGTTGTTTTGTGAATGTATATCTAAAGGAAACTCAAATGCAAGGAGGTGCGAACCCAAGGATGGCTAGTCTGGCTATGAGCAAAGGGACTACTTAGAATTTACAAGGGACAACTTACCCCACTCCTTTAAGAGTTCTTGAAACCAATAGCTAGAGACAATGTTCTAGCTAACACTAGTGTTCACTATGGGACTTGGTGCCAATAATTTTGATATTCACATATAGGTGTAACAATATTTAAAGGAACTTGAATTTTGTCATAAAATGAAAGCATTTATATGAACCTAGAAGTGAGTATAGGCTATCTTCATATAGATGAAGAGATGATATGTGCATGAAAAAGTATTTATATGCACTTATGATGATCCTATGATGATGTATGAGGCAAGGGGAGGTGTGAATTTTCGCACCTACAAAGATGAAGAGGCCAAAGGACCATGCTTGCATGCATAATATCTCCCATGTGTGATTATCTAAGAGCTTTTGTGGAGCATATAAGTAGGCCTTCATCAACATACTCATACAAGAGAAGAGGAAAAGGAGGTGGTCGCTCTCCTATTAGCACATCCATACAACATGTGGACACTTCTTGGATGTTCATGGAGACTTGTTCACCAATCCGGTAGCACCATATTGTGCTTAGGCCTCTTTGAGGGGCTCTTGAGACTCTTAGGGGGGCACTAAAAGTTCTTTCTTTTTATTGTTCAACAACAACGAAGTCCATAACTCTATGTGACCCCCCTCCTCCACCTTTCCCCTCCCCCCATGGAGTCAATGAAAGAAGATAATCTATGATAACCATCCATGCATATGTATCCAAAATGAGGTCTTTGCAAATTCTCACGTGTTGTGATTCAAGAAGGATCTCCTTAAACAAATGCTCTAATAACCATTGTGAGGGAAATGGAGAATTCTATTGTGTGTGCTTCTCACCTCCTATCCTATTTATCCATTTGTTCCCAAAATACACAATCTTTGGAATACTCCTTCACATTGGTTCAATTAAAGAGTTATCTTATTTTCCCTTTCCCTTTCTACATTACTATTTGTGCTCATCTCCAATTCCTCAAACGGTGTAGCACAGAGGCCTTGGATCATAAGGCAGCGATGCACCTGATCTCTTTGAATCCAGATCATAAGATATTTTGACAAGCAATAGCAGTTTTCAAAAGAGTCATAAACCACTCACCATTACCAATTTTCTGTTTTCAGTTATAACTATAGATTTGTTTTCACTTGTGAGACTTATTAAAATTTCCCACACGTCTATACAGGCACTTCTTCACCATAAACTGTCTGCAACTATTGTATTAGCAATGAGAGTAGCTATGAAATAGCCATTATGATATATAAGAAT
The DNA here is from genome assembly GCA_020310875.1 of Ceratopteris richardii. Classification (NCBI taxonomy): domain Eukaryota; kingdom Viridiplantae; phylum Streptophyta; class Polypodiopsida; order Polypodiales; family Pteridaceae; genus Ceratopteris; species Ceratopteris richardii. Next base: position 149,141,501 of record CM035426.1, on the reverse strand, counting down.
AGAACTGGGACATCGTGTCACTGCACTCTTTCGATTTTTCTTTCCTACTCTGCACACAATCATTAATTTATATTAAACGTAGAACTTTTTTCCAGTTACGAATTTGGCAGACTAAGTTAACCAGGGTTTTGGTGCATCTTCATACCAGAAGTAATATGTATTCAATGACAATTTCTGAAGAACTGCCCCCTTTGTTTTGTCACGGTTTTTTCTTACGTTGATCATCTCCTACAGAAACTGCACTTGTAATCCATAGTAATAGTTCCAAAACCTCGAGAGTTGAAATTAAGATCCCATTGGAGCTCTCCAGGGATGTAAACTCTGGATCTGGCCCACAGCTCATTTTTCATTACGAGAACTCTTTATCTTTTATCTTAATGGTTTGGACTCAAATGCTATTAACTTCTTTAGATCGTTTTTTTTTTCACTGCAACCTGAAAAGAACTCTGTCCCGCCTTGTTTCTAAGGAATTGAATTTGCAATGGATCTTCTTCATGCTGATTGCCTCCTTCACAAACTGCTTTTCTTTATCCATGTAATACTTCAGAATCCTCCAGAATAATACATCACTGAAGCTTCCACAGGGATAGAAGCGCTTACTCTCACCCACAACTCATGCCACATTAAGAAGACCCTTTTGCCTTGCCTTGCCAAAGTTGACAGCCATGGCTACATATAAACACCTCTTCATCATGAGAGAGAAAAAGATAGAAAGATTAGTGAGTCTTCAAGGCCTATTATTAGGGCCTGTCAGATGTTCTACAGTATCACCCATTTCAAATTGAGCACTACACTTCTTTGCATTTAAGACTTTGACACAGCCTCACTTTCCAGCTCCTCCAAGACGCAGAGCTTGCAGAATGCGTGCCCCTCCAGGTGAAGGATGAGGTCCTGCATACTTTCCAAGCTGACAAACGAAGAACCCTTATTAATCAATTTCTCTCATGCGACTTCTTATACATACATAAAAATTGCATTTGCAAATGTATACACAAGTATCCAAAAGGAAAGCTACTTGCCAAAATATACACTAGGTAAATGTTGAATATTGTAAAAACATTTGGTCATATATTAAGTTCACCTGAGCTTCTGAATTAGCCTTAGCAAGAGCCACAAGCCTTTCTTGGGCAGCTTTCCACGATGACTCCTGCAGCATGATAGGCATGATAAGCAACAGGTGCAGAATCAAATTAGGTAGAATTTTGAGGCCAAATCAAATTACCTTCCCAGACCATATCTTCAATGTACTTGACTGAAGAGCCCGACCATAGGAGAATGTTAGGGACCACGGAGTTGGCCCATATGCCTTGCCATAAAATGTCAATGATAGAACACAAATGTTAATTTTTCACCCAAAATTTATTTTTATTTTTATTTTTTAGTTTATATATATATATATATATATATATATATATATATATATATATATATATATATATATATATATATATATATATATATATATATATATATATATATATATATATATATATATACTAAACTACCTGCAGTGCTTGCAAATTTAATGTTGCTTCCTCTTCACTCATTCCACCAGAAAGGAAATGAATACCTACAGACAAACTAGCCAATTATCTACCGAATAGAATACATTGTGCTGTGTGAAAACTTAAAAGTTAATTACATCCAAATACTAACCAGGTACAGCAGCAGGGACCGACCTTAGCATTGTTCTTACTGTATATTTAGCAACTTCTTCAGGGCTTGGTGTAGGCACATCAAGACCTATATTGCAATTTAAGAAAACTCCCAACTGTGTATTTCTTCCTCAAAGAGTCCAAATTCTTTAACATTTTTTCAAAACTTGATACTAGTACTCTCTCTAAACAAATGCAGGTTACCAATTTTTGGTTCCCGTAGAGGAGCTACCTGGTAGAATCATGTTGGGCTTGAGTAAAATCCCTTCAAGAATAACACTGTCAGAAGTCTGGAGGCATTAGTACCCTATTATGAGGAAACTGCAGAGCATGCAAATAAATTCAAGCGAACCATTGAAACAATCGAGATCAGTTGATTAAAACATAAAGCAATGAGTCACACAAAAATTCGGCACATCCTATCTATATATGGTTCAAATTGATCTGATAATTGAGGTTCACGATTGCAATAACAAAAGGAACATACTTGTACTCGTTCAAGAGTCTGAAGACGTGTGAATTGACTTTTTCAGAGACATACGCAGTCCTTTCAATGCTGCCAAAAGGGAAAGTAATCATCTTAATGGAAGAATAACTGCTCTCAGGCTGCAATAAACGAAGTAAGATAGATAACAATAAGAAGGTGGGATTCACACACCAAAACTACACATCCACTCATCCATTATTATCTGTATCCAAAGTGCCGAAGTAACAATCAAGGAAAGAGATAAGAAAAGCTTACCTATAATCTCCTGGGCCAAGAGTAACCTCTGGTTCTACAATAGGAACTAGCCCATTAGCCTGTTTAGCACAGAACAAAGCTAGATGTCATGATGAAAAAAAACCAAAGCTCAACAGAATCTATAACAAAAGCTTATGTCAATGTTTGTACGTATATATACATGTGTAGAGGCAATGGCATAAAATTTGTATGTACATACGTATATGCATTCATGCATACATAGAAGCATTGGCATACGTTTTCACACACATGTATGTATGCATGATGCATGCTGCATACCTATGCCAACACAGAACAAGTCAGATGGTAACAGCAAAGAGAGATTGCGAAATCTATAATAAAAGCTTCTGACAATGCCAGTCTAAATGTGCAATAAAGGTATTGCCATAAGCTTTTCAAAGTATACATGTATGCATGCATTCATACATGTATTGAGAAAGGCAGCAGGCAGATAGGGAGTTGAATGCGGAATGAGAGCACTATAGCAGGTCTGAAGCATGGTAAAAGTGAAGAGCATTAGTAAAGGTCCAGTATGAATCTCCAAGAGTAAGATGCAGTAGTCTTTTGAGAGATACAAGAGCAGGAGTGCACATCCCTTATTCAGACTCCAGAGTATACATCTGAATACAGTCCATGAAGTGCAAAAATCTCTAGTAATATACATATAAACGAAGACTAGCCTTCACAAATTAAAAGTTTTATCCTGCTTAATCTACAGGTGTGAAGAGTTCAATAGATCCCATTCAAGACACAGACTGCTACCTAAGAAATGCCTGTGCTCTTTCATCTTCCTGGTTCAGCAATAAGCTTTAGAATCAGATAATCATTCATGCATTCTCTACTAATCTGATATAACTTACCATGCACTGGAGTTATAAAACCCTCAAAATCCATGCTCTACAGAATTCTTCAATCAAGGTCGGCTATCTATGGATATGTGTACTCTGATAAGAACCAGACATCAAGTACATATTCTTGACAAACCTGGGCTATCTGAGCATATCGAGCAAGTCCATGGGCATTCTCAAGGATGGCAGTGGAGGAAGGACATTTGTCAGAATCCACCTTCAAAACAGCCCTCCATTTTGCAAAACGAGCTCCTTGCTCATAGTATCTGCAACTCTCACGCACAAAAACGAAAAGACACACAACATAAATATGTATTCAGGAGACACAGTTGGTTTCATATTCTGAATGAGAGTGATCGAATATAGTCTACCATTCAAAATGAATTCATGAGAAGTATCAAAAGCTCCGTGTAAAAGATCTTATTTCTACTGTTTCCTTGTTCAACGATACACATTTTGGTATGAAAGACAAAGCACATAAAGTTAACTTCAAGATTGTTAGCACATTTTCCCTTTGCTTCAGAAAGGAAAGATTCAAAGAGAATTTATTGAAAGTCAATAGATTACCTCTTCTGAAAGGGTCCTATTTCTATTGTTTTCCAGCACCATGTTCAATGCTACACATTTCAGCATGGAAGCCAACACACTAAAGTAATCCAAAGTGAGGGAGGACATTGCTAGATTATTTTCTCTTGGGGAAGAAAGGCCAGATCTATCTCCCTGCTTTGGGGATGTTTAAAATCCTCAGTCTCTGTAGGAGAATCGCAGCAGAGGACAAAACAGCCAAGCCCCCTACCAGCAATCACACCCCTGTTGTACATGCATTGTGCAGTGCCATGCCCATCAATATGGTTATGCTATAATCCATCACTTTTTAATAACAGTGAAAATATGTTTGAGATGATAAAAATGATGAAGAAGATCTTTAGGAGCATAACCATGTCCCTCAAGAAGTACCTTTTACATCGATCTGCAAGACCATCAAGGCCCTGGGTTGCAGTCTCCCCATCTGTGCCATCAATGGGTTGTAGACCTGTATCAACCTTTATACCTGGCACTATGCCTTGCTTCTTCAAAATGTCAACAAACTGCTCGCCAGCTCGCGATGATTGGAACAGTGTCTCTTCAAACATGATGGTACCACTTATATACTGTATTCACAAAAAGCAAAATAAAAGAATAAGATAAAAAGGGAAGGCTCATGCTACTTCCAAAATATATATTCAAAATTTCATCCTCGAATATGTAAGTTACCAAATATATAAATTAAGAATGTGGAATGAAGACACATTCATGGATTTTATGATGACCACATATATTCTCCCTACCTTAAATCCTGGCAATGCTTCCTGGTTCAATCAACAAAGTTATCATCTTTTTTGCATAATCTAGTGTTCACCGGTGCCACCAAACACTTGCAGATATGCGGACTTTACCTGCTCCTAGTTATATCATCACCACTGTTGATTTTAATCCGATTTTTATTTTAAGTACAGCCATGAAAGCCATTTCTTTACTCAGATAGTGAAGAAAGTACAAATCAAGAGTTTGTTCTTTTTGGAAAACGTGTGGATTGAGCTTTTTCCCAGAGTGAACACAATATTGTCTAACATAATATTCTATAAATGCTCTATCTCAAAACTACAGTAGCTTCATAAATGTAGGAAAATCCACAACAGTTATTCTCTACAAATACTTGGAGTCTATGACAACCACTATTATTATTCCTATCAAAAATCCTGGCACCACCTCCTGATTTAATCAACATAAATATTACCCCTATTCACAGACTCTGCTGATCAATGATATCAGCATAGACACATCAGGTCTGACAATTTTATCTTCTAATAGTCATATACCCCTGCTATAGCTATTAATCCTGTTCTTATCTCTCTCTCTCTCTCTCTCTCTCTCTCTCTCTCTCTCTCTCTCTCTCTCTCTCTCTCTCTCTCTCTCTCTCTCTCTCTCTCTCTCTCTCTCTCTCTCTCTCTCTCTCTCTCTCTCTCTCTCTCTCTCTCTCTCTCTCTCTCTCTCTCTCTCTCTCTCTCTCTCTCTCTCTCTCTCTCTCTCACACACACACACACACACACACAGAAAAAGCCAACAAAGCTTCACTTACATTGCCTAGACCAGGCGCTGAATATAAGAGCTCCCGCCATGCTTGCCTGTTTTCTTCTGTGTTTTCTAAACCAACAGTTGCTAGTCTGCATTTAACATAAGCATCTGATTATAACTACAACATACAGATTAGTACACATACTTGCTTATGCACGTGCATACGTATATGTATGTAATAAAATTTGTATATATTTCAATGTGCGCGTGGAAAGAGAGAGAGAGAGAGAGAGAGAGAGAGAGAGAGAGAGAGAGAGAGAGAGAAAGAGAGAGAGAGAGAGAGAGAGAGAGAGAGAGAGAGAGAGAGAGGTGGAGAAGTGAAAAAGAAAAAAAGGGAATTGTTTTTGCCTTGATTATCTATTTGACCCTGTGACCGGTAATGAACAAATTTATGGCTAAGCCTTTTCCATAGCATTTTTAATGATCACAACTTACAAATACAAAATATTGTCGTCATTCTACACATCATTTCATGGTTCCAACATTCAGATGAGAAGCAAATTCGCCGCTAAAGGTTTTCCATAAGCACAATTACGCTCAGCTACATTTTCGTGCGCTGCATGTCTTTTCTGGCGTGTCGACAGAGGCACCTACAATCTTGCCTTTACAAAGCCGGGTTCAGACGATCTAGGCGGAAGGAGAAATAGTTCAATATATGTCAATTTCAACTCCTGCTTCAATTCGCACTAGATCGAGGAAGAAACATAGGACGATATTTTTCAACCCTCAGATGATATTACCTACAATTTTGTCTCTACAACGTCCGACACAGACAAACCAGGCGGAGAGGTGTCAGACTTCGAAATCTCGTTTCCAGCTCCTGACTTGCATTTACGAAAAGACAACGAAAAGGATTAAAAAGATAATCTTCAACACCGCATGCGCCGTCGATGTTTGTACGGTCGGCTGCCAAAGTTCGCCACAGATTATTGTGGTGGGCCAGAAAATAGCAAACCCATGTTTAGCCATCAGCAGCCCTTGCAGAGACGGAGGAACCTGCCGTCGGTCGGATAAACCCAACAGCAAGTCGCGCTTGACGAAGCCAACAGGCCTCCATAGTCCACGTAGAGCACGATATTGGTAATGTAATTACCCAACGAAAGAATTTTACATGATATCTTGAGGTCCAATCCATGGGAAGATGTCAAAATTGGGAGGAGGAAATGCAACATCTAAGGATTAGGAGATCGTCTCCAGAACGAGAACTCCATTTTCATACATCTCATACATATAAGTCCTCGCAGTTGTGAGAGCCGAACTGCTCCATGGAAGCGACATGTGTTCATGCATGTTTGTGTGTATGCGTGTGTGCGAGAGCGAAATGTTTACATGGGTTATTCGAAACAATGATAGATCATAGAAGCCTGAAAGTGATGGAGGCTACAGGATATCGAAAAGCTCCAAAAATATAAGGCTAAGATGACTTGTGCAGTACTCTGTAACTTGAGGGAAACATCAGCAATAGTCGCATCGATATGCAGAACCAATGAACGTAAGTTGATTTACTAACGCAGATAGAACATTGATAGGAAAACGAGATAACGAAGAGTTTTACATAGTAGATCATAAAACGGACCTCTTCCCAGTGGTAGCATTGCTCTCGTCAGACGCCAAAATCCCTTTCCCAGGCTGTGCTATGTAGGCCGCGGTCTTCTTGAGCTCGTGTACATAGGGATTGCTCTTCTCGAAGTCTGAGGTCATCAAGACCACTCGATGGGATGGGATAATGCTGCAGCTATGGCTCTTACGGGAGGTTGACCACTCCTGCCTTACTGCACTGACAAGCGGGTCTCCCCATAGCTGGTTCTTCAACACGCTCATAGTGTTTGGTAATCGGCAACACAGCAGTGTCTCCGAGATTCTTGGAAACCAAGCTCTGCGAATGTTGATAACACAGGAAGGGGTGAGAAATTTGTGGCTCCCCTACGGATTCTATGAGCATGCGCCTTTTTCCATGATTTCTGTTATGGCAAAAAGAGAGAAGTTGATAAGAAAAGTACGCCATCCCCTTAGAATTACAAACTGGGGAGGACTCGTCATACATGTTACACATAAAGCTCATAGGGTGTCGCACATAACCAGATTCGGATTTCAGGTGATCTTAGAGCAGTTTGCTGGAACCCACATGATAATTCGATGATTAAATATCAAGTGATTTATTTTGATTGAGGCCGCCCATTTTATGTGCATATGATGATCTGGTTGTTGCTTGCGTGAATGAGTAAGGAAGCACAAATAGAAGTACACACGAGCGAAGAAGGAGATCAAAGCATAGAGACATTTAATGGTTGGAAGAGCTCTCCGTAGATAGATGATCAGTAATATGAGAATGAATATCGTGAGAGCTATAAGTGAATCTTTAAGTACAAAAGATGCACCACATATGAGTATATCATGTATATGTAGTTATATGGAAAAAAAACCTCTAGCTAGCACTACAGTAAAAAGTGCCCATATATAGGAAAACAGTTCACATCAAAGCTTCTTGAAGGACACATAAATGTAACAAACCCCCTTGAAGTGAATGATGTGACCACATATCCGAGTGACAAGTCAACCTCCACAAGGTAATAATCCTAAAGCTTTGCCAAAAACTTCAAACTTTTCTCGTGGAAGAACTTTGGTGAATATGTCTATTAAATTATCTTTTGTATTCAATGCATTTTGAGTATTAGTGAGGATATGTGTAGGTACATCATTTTGCAACTAGTCTAGCTTTGTAGTGATCGATGCTATCATCTTACTTTCTTTTTATCTTGTAAACCCACTTAGTACCAATGGTAGTCTTAGCTTTTGGAACTCCACATAACTCCCAAGTATAATTTTTATGATAGAATCTCATTCTAATTGCATTATGCTCATCCAGTTTGAATCATCAAATGCATCTTCAAAAGTGAGTGGCTCTCCATTACATGCGCTTGCAATAAGAGATACATCCACAAAGGGTGAGCACCTTTAGATATCTATTTCTTCATGAAAAAGAATTATTAACCTTAAAAATGACTCTAGGGAACCTACATATTAAAGCTAAACAGAAAATAGGTACCAATATTATTGTAATTGACTTATATATGTTTATTTAGACAATAGTTCATCCTTATAAATTTTATGGACTTTATCAATGTAGGCATAATTGTAAACAAAGTAAAACAATTAAAATTATGATCATTAGATTTTGTAGTGATAGATTTCACACTATTAACATTCATAGATAAAGTTTGATTATAGAATCTATAAGAAGTGATGGAAGGGCTTCAAAATTTTGGAATTGTTTGCATAATCATATCTTGATGGGAAATTCATATAGGAATATTTATCTTTGGAAACTATGGTGTCAAAATTTCCTAGAAGTTAAGACATGGGCTTCAAATCTACTAGTTTATATGAAATTATGTTATGATTCTAGAAATTGTTGATTACAAGAATATGGAATAGTTTCATCTTTATCTCTAACTAAGAATTAAGAACATAGGTTTGTGATTCGACATTCTATGCATCTTTATTAGTAAAGAAAACAAGCAATTTTATGGGCCAATTATTCGAAAGAGGATAACATAATACATAGAAAGGAAACAATTGCATAAAGAAAACAAGGCTAGTATGTAAGTCAAGCTCCCAAGTGGAGAATGATCTAGAAAAGTAGAAATAAAAGGTTTGGATAAAGGAAGAAAAATGGAGAATTTTTTAGCCAACTTCTTAGGTAACGAATGGCAAACATTGCACAGTCGATTCTTTGTAAAGAACTAGAAGGGAATGAAGATTGTAAAGAAACTCAATGTTGATGTTCCTTGCATGAGACATTTTAAATGACCAAGTAGTTCAAAGCAATGTGGAAGGAAAAGTGCACTACTAACTTTGGTAGTTCTTCCAGAGAGTGGTTGCTAGAGATGTCACTAGGCTTCCTAGGTATAATAATTAGAAACTTTTAGAGTTTCCCCATTTTAAACACCATAAGGTATTTGTTATTGATAATAATAATCTTAAAAGAAATTGGTTCCCACACGAAGGGGATGAAAATATTATAAGGCTTATTTGCTCCATCTAGTAAATATGTTGGGTCCCTCTTGAAGGGGACAAAAGGACTTTGAGATTGTTTCATATCTCCTTGTCTCATGCATCTTCTCTTTTGTTAATACATTTTAAAGCTTTGCTAAAAAGAAAGTGGTCAAGTAAAACAAATCCATAAATCTCAAATTACAAAAAGCATGAGCGCTCCTCTATTAGCCGTTTGTTGGAGTTAGACGTCTATGGAAGCACGCGAACAACACAAGGAAGAAGAATAAGCTTGGAGCACAACACACAATGCTGAATGAATTACCACTAGAATGTACAAAGATAAGTAGCCCGTTAGGGCAATAGGCGTATATACAAGCCGGGGGAAAAAAACCTCTCAAAGAGGGAAAAAAGTGCCTCGACGGTCCTAGAGTGTTCACATAGATCACTGCCTGAATATATTAACAAGGCCCCCCTAGGAGTGATGCGGTGAACAAGGAGCTGACACTCATGTATAAGGAAGTGCCAAGCTATGTGGAATCAATCCACAAAAGGAAGTAAGCCCAAAGCTTTGCGGAAAGCTTCAAAATTCTCCCTAGACAGAGCCTTCCTAAAAAGGTCTGCAATGTTCTCCTGCATGGGCACATATGCCAAACTGATCTCCCCAGCCCTCTCCCTGACATATTGATAATGCACCTCAATGTGCTTAGTGCGAGCATGGAACACAAGGTTCCTCGCAACTGCCAATGTGCTTTGACTATCAGTGAAGATGTTGGTGGCAAAGGATTGACCAACACCCAAATCAGCCATAAGGCATCTGAGCCACACACACTCAACAGTCGCTACGAAAGCTGCCCTATACTTAGCCTCACAACTGGAAGTGGCCACAATAGGCTGCTTCTTGATCAACCAAGATATACATGAGCTACCAAGCATGAAGCAAAAGCCATTGGTGGACACACGAGTGTCATAGCAACCAGCCCAATCACTCTCAAAAAAAGCATGCAAATCTGGTGGTAGTGATCTCCCCTTGGGATAAAACAATCCAAGTAGCCGGGTACCACTTAAGTAGTGAAAGATCCTCTTAACCGCTTGCCAATGCTTGACACCTGGGCAATGCATAAACGTGCTCATATGTGAGACATCAAACTGAATATCTGGCCGATTAATGCATAAATTATCAAGCATCCAACAGCCTGCTGATAGAGAACAACATCAAATACATCTCCAGTATCATGAGGACTCAATCGTAAACCTGTCTCCATAGGAGTGGCAATAGGCTTAAAGTCTTCAAGGCCAAAATACTACAATAATGTGTTAATATATTTCATTTGACACAAAGTCATTCCACCATCAACTTGCATAAACTGAATGCCCAAATAGTGATGCAAATGCCCCAAATCAGACATCTCGAATGACGCATGCAAATTAGACTTAAAATTAGAAATATGCATGTCATGAGGACCAGCGAACAGTGTGTCACCAACATACACCACAATGATCAGAAGCACATCATTAGCATGCTTAACATATAAGGTGATTTCAGTAGACTGTTCTCAAAACCATGTGCAATGAGATAGGCATGTATCTTTTCATACCAAGCACATGATGCTTACTTTAAATCATATAATGCCTTCTTTAACCTACACACCTGGTTTTCATGCCCTTTCTACACAAAGCCATGGGGCTAAAAAACATACACTTCTTCATGCAAGTCACCATTCAGAAATGTTTTTTTAGTGTCCAACTGATGTACATTCCAACCATGATGAGCTACAAGTGCACAGATGCTACAAACAGTAGTCATTCAGCAAGTAGGAGCAAAGGTTTCATCAAAATCAATGCCTCTTTCCTACACATAACCCTTTGCAACAAGCCTAGCTTTATACCCATCAATTGTTCCATCAGGTTTATGCTTCAGCTTGTATACCCACTTAGTGCCAATGGACTTCTTGCCAGGAGGCAAGTCACATAAAGACCAGGTTTTTCATGATAGCATCATATTCAGATTGCATTACAGCCATCCAATGTTCAGAATTTTGTGCATCATCAAATGAAATAGGCTTAGTCTCATCACAAAGACTAGAGGTAGCCATAGCATAGCAATCTGATGCAAAAGCGGCACTATGAGAGCCTGACCGAGTACGATATGACAAAGGTGCGTCTAACTTGTTGTCACGCAAGATGTTCACTAGCCATTTTGGCATAGTTTTTGCCTGCTCAATATCAACTCTCTCATCAACAAGTGCATCATGTAAATCTGCATAAAAAATGGAATGATCTGCATCATCACATGAAACCTGCGAAGGCTGAGAAGTTGCCTCATTAGGACCGATACTAGACTGTCCACCTATAAAAAGAGGCAACAAAGTATCATACATGTCTTTGGAGCTAAGAGATGTCTCCTTAGTACATAAAAGCAATGGTTGAATAGCATCTTCCACAAAAACAACATCACGGCTAACCAAAATGCGTTTAGTTTGTGGATGATACAGATGATAGCCTTTACTTTCAGAACTGTACCTAACAAAAATATTTTTCTGCTTTATCATCCAATTTTCTACGATGTTGTTCAGTCACTAATGCATATGTCAGACAACCAAAAACATGCAGATGAGCAACAGATGGCTTGGGACCATGCCAAGCCTCATATGGAGTGATAGACTACAACACTTTAGTGGGATACCCGTTCAATACATATGTTGCACACATAATAGCCTCAAGCCAGAAACTATGTGGTAAAGCTTGAATCTTGATCATACACCTCACCATTTCCATGACTGACATGTTATTTCGTTTAGCAACTCCATTCTGTTGAGGTGTATATGGCACTATACACTGATGTTTTATCCCACGTTCAGCCAGAAATCCATTAAAGTCAGAAGACATATATTCCACCCCTTGATCAAAATGGAGGGTGCCCATTTTACATGCCGACAAATTTTCAACCAACACTAGAAACTATTTGAAGCACATAAACACTTCGGACTTTACCTTCAATGGATATACCCATGCATGTCTAGAAAAATCATCGATGAAAGTCATGAAGTAAAGATAGTTCCCAAAAGAAGGTGTCTGCATAGGACCACAGACATCACTATGTAGAATCTGCAATTTTTGAGTAGCCCAAAGTGAACCTTCTTTTGGAAAGGAAGAATGCTGCATTTTGCCCAAAATACAGCCTTCACATACATGTTTACAGGGTGCCTCAAGTTTGGGCAAAGAGGACACCATTTCAGATTTCTGCAAGCATAGCAAGACCAAAGCGTGCATGCCAAATCTTTGCATCTGACATAGTCTGAGAATCATGTATTGCACATGCCCAATCATTTACAGATCTTTCATAGTCGATAAGCTTATATAGCCCATGACATAAAATGCCAGAAGCAATAATGACATCGCCATTTGATAGATCATGAACTGTACATCTTTCATCAACAAATTTCACAGCCAAGCCAATCTTGGCTAATACAAAAATTGATAACAGATTTTTCTTGATCCCTAGCACAAACAAAGCATCTGACAAAGTGAAAGAACTACCATCAGCAGTAGTTAAAATGATCTTACCAACTCCCATAATAGGATAGGAGGAGTTGTTGGCGCATGTAACAATATTCCCTGTAGGGTGCAGGCTCGAGTGAAGAGAAGAAACTGCACTACGAGGTAATATGTTTAGTCACCCCACTATCAAAGTACCAAACATCTGAGTCTACTACAGACATGCACTACTCATGAGAAGATGGGTCAAAACTGCAAACAATAGTAAACGCCCATTCTTCTTCCTGCACAAGATTAGCATACTCTGTTTTTGGTGTAGAGGCCTCTACAACAACCATTCCGGCCTCTTTCTTCTTTGCCTCTTTAGCAGCCAGTTTTGGACAACTCTTGATGACATGATCATTTGCTTTACAGTATTTGCAAAACAATTTCTGCTTTTCTAATTTCTTCTCATCTTTGTCTTCCTTCTTTGAATGTGTAGCATTTGCAGATTTTTGCTTACTAATAGAAGAGCTCCATTTACCTTTGCCCTTCTGACTAGCTAGGAAAACTTGATATGCAACACTCATAATAAACCTGTTATGCCTAAACTGGTCTTCCTACAACAGAATAGCGACTAACTCCTCAAATGACAAGGCATTTGGATTGCCTTTCATCATCAAATGAAGAGTAGAAGCAAAACTCTGATATGAGTCAGGAAGACCATTCAGAACGGTCTGCACAAGTGAGCTATTTGGTATAACTTCATCAACAGAAATCAATTGTTCTTTCAAATTCTTGATCTTTGTGAGAAACTGTCCATAGAATCACCTTCATTCATGTGCTCACTCTCCAATTGTTTTTGAAGTAAGCGACATGAGCCTCATTCCTAGCCTGGTACAATGTGGTAAGTGTATCCCAAGCATCCTTAGATGTTCTGCAAGAGTGAATGTGAGGAATAATGGCACATTTGACAGACAAAGCTATCAATGCATGTGCCTGAGCATCTCTGCCATCCCAACAAATTTGCTCTATAGTAGGTGCAATAGAAACAGCAACACGAACAGGAATTTGCAAAATATCATCATCTTCCACACCATCTCCATCATCTCCAGCACCTGTATTTGTAGTACCTGTATTTGTAGGTGTAACACGACGTCTTTCAACACCCTGCACAATATTCCATAGTCCTTTTGTGACCAATACATGATGCATCATATAAGCCCATAATGGGTAGTTGGTACCATCCAACTTATCCTCAACAACCAAGATACAAAATACATCACTACTTTCAGCCATGGCCGATGACTATAATACCTTGATGCAAAAAATTGATTGTATCTCAAAAAGTTGAACAGAATTGCCTAGACGAATTCTGCTAAACCTGTAGTAGACTTCAAAATGCTTATATTGGTGAACCAAAACTGGTATATACCTTTGGCACAAAAAGACAAAATAGCCTGCATGTTGGGAATTGAACTCACAACCTCCCTCTTATGAGTGCGATGGGCTAACCACTTGCCCTAAAAGCCATGGTTGAGGATTACTTCCTAATCCTCTCTCTTAAGGCATGGTTCAACCATCTCCTACTAGGATTATGTGACATTCCTTTCCCCTTAGACTGATCATTGCCCTCAATGCTCACTTGTGAACCCTTCTAACTCTTGGACCCACTTTCCATGCATGAGCACTTCCACCAACCTCAAACTCCAACACATTGACCAAATTTGGACCTATCCCACCCTCTGTGGGTGCCCAAATGCCCATGCGCCTTCATCCAAAGCCAGTTTCACACTCACCATAGATAAGCGCTTTTTCCAAGTGCCCACGAATGAGGCACAAACCTCCATCTCGTCTGATTTCTCAACTAGGATCTGATACCAATGTTGGGAATTGAACTCAAAAACCTCCTAGTTAGGAGTGCGATGGGCTAACCACTTGCCCCAAAAGCCATGGTTGAGGATTACTTCCTAATCCTCTCTCTTAAGGCATGGTTCAACCATCTCCTACTAGGATTATGTGACACTGCACAAGCATTGCGATAGTGTGTTCGGAGGCCGAAACGAGCTCAGATCGAGATTTCGGCACAACACAGCGAAGTCCTTTTGATCTTTGAAACACACTGAGTATGCTTATCAAATTTTGTGCGATTCTGAGACTGCAACCGGAGAGGTGTACACAACGCCCTAGATGAAGCAGCGACCTGCTCTGATACCAATTGTTGGAGTTAGACGTTTGCGGAAGCACGCAAACAACACAAGGAAGAAGAAGAAGCTTGGAGCACAACACACAATGCTGAATGAATTACCACTAGAATGTACAAAGATAAGTAGCCCGTTAGGGCAATAGGCATATATACAAACTGGGGGAAAAAAACCTCCTAAAGAGGGAAAAAAGTGCCCTGACAGTCATAGAGTGTTCACACACATCACTACCTAAATATATCAACACCGTTCAAATAGAAAAGGGTGTGAAGATCAAGTCTGCTAATATTTGTGTAAGACCCTAAGTCGAGAGAAAATATTGATGTCTCTGTTAAATGAGATGAGATAGCCTTATCTTTCTACCGACTTAAGCAAACAATTTAATTACATATTCCAATAGCTCATTAGAGACTGGGATGGTTAAATGGTTTGCATACTATATGCTCTAGATTTTAGAACAAAGAAACATAATGATGCTTCTTGTCAAATACATGTGTTGACAAGGAGACTATTTAGTTAGATGAACATGATGTTGGCATAGATTAGTCAAAGAAATCCATATTTATGTTTGATACTATTTCATGTGTCAAGTTCAACAAATTAGGAAGGTTTAGGACACTAAGTCTAGTATATCCTTTAGAAAGGGATACATTGTGTCCATAAAAATCACAATTAAGCTAACCGTTGATATATTGAATGAGATCACTCAAACCGATCAAGGAGGTAGTGCAAGTTTCACAAGTTGACTAGATTGCATGAGCCACCCTACATCCAGATTCATAGATAGAAATGTCAAAGGACATAGGAATTATGTAGAAGATAGTGGAATTCTTACAAGTTCAGTGGTTCACACAAAGTCTTCAGTTACATGAGTTATCTAGATTCATAGGGTTGTTAGATTCATACGCCAATTTTTAGATATTTGTCTTGGAAAATCTTGAAGTGTTATTTAGCATGAGTATATATTAATAGTTACCTTGAGATAAATGGTCAAACTAAGGAGTTCAACCAAGGCTTAGAGTTTTGGATTTGCAAGATGCAATACAAGAATGATTGTTTCTATTTACTTTAGAGATGATACTAAATAGGAGAGTCACATTCAAAACCAGTTGCCACCATACTATTTAGTATCATGTGAAGAGTCGAATCATGAGTCCCCTCATAAATAATTAAGGACAACGATCTTCAAAAGGTGTAGAGAATTTTAGAAATACATATGGACAGAAAAAGGGAAGTATCCAAGATTCCTAGCTCGGTGATTATCCTAAAGTTCTTAAGATGATAGAGGAATGTGTGCATGATAGCCACATGTTTACACTAGAGTATTCTAGAGTATTCTAATATGGGAAAAAATGGATAGATCGAACGGGAGTTCCACATACACCATTTTCTTGCCAATTTCTCACACGGTGATCAAATAAGGTTTAAAAAATTCTAGGTATAATAAAATAAATGGATAATGTCTTCCTCATCCCAAAATCATGATGAGTTTCATGTACTTTTGCAATATAGTCCTTTTATTATTCTTCCAACCCAAACATCTAAAATAAATTTAAATCTTTTCCACTAGAAGGATACATCCATGCGTAGACATGTAGGTAAGGGTTCAAGTGTTTGCTCAACACTTATCAACTTCAACTTGCTAGAATTGACACATTCTTGATCACCAACGTGATTATCTATCCAGTTGGGTGCATATAGATGTTTGTTTGAATACAATGAAGCGAACACAACAACCAAAAATTAACCTCACGCCATTTGTATCTACCAGACTTATGAAAAGAAAAGTTGGAATGCTATACAATATTTGTAACTCAGAATCTATATTTTGGTACCCCTCCCTTTGTCATATTTCATATTTATTAGATTGAGAAACTTTCTTTGGTAATAGTCATAATTTCAAGCCTAGCATAAAAAATCAACTTTCAAAAATTAAAAGAAAATGAATATTTTAATTTTAGTATGATTTTATCTATGATAAGCAAAGACCTAAGATAGTAGATAACAACACTAGACATAATTATCCAACATTTCCTGCACTAATGACACACAATATGAAGGGGAAATCACCTCAAAGGATGATGATAACTTCAAGAAGCTTAACTTCCAACTATGCATAATAGATTCTTTATGAATCGTGATAGCTATCTTTCATATTTCTTAGAGTATTCTTGTTCATGCTTGAATGATCACTTTTTGATTAATCAAACTAAAAGGGAACCCTAAGCATTGTTACAAAAGAGGTATATATTACGAAAGGAACTTCA
>CM035426.1:149101700-149119200 GCA_020310875.1 Ceratopteris richardii | reverse complement strand
CGTCCCTTCTGTGAAGGACCAACTAGAGTACTATGTTGAGCTAAGAAGCCTAATGATCTTTTCATTCTCTTCATGTGGGAGACAATTGCTTTTGAGCTTCTTATGTTTTGTAACAAAAAACCTATTATGTTTTAATGTGGGGAACTCTTGTAGTTCCTAATTCTTCTAGTAAGGAAGCCTAGGGAAAACTATAAGAACCACGGCATGCTACCCAAGCTGACTGCATCTGCTCAAGCCAATTGTGTGCTGTCCATGTGAGGGGAGAGTAGTCTCCTCCTTCTCCCTTGTGTTGTGGAAATAGAAGGGACCTCAAGGCTATTTGTACCGATAGTTCACACTACATACCTTGCATATGGGATATAAGCTCTCATTTGAGCGCCTTTCTAGAACTATACTTGCTCATGAATCTATGGGAGAAACATTTTCCTTCATTTAGGAAACCAAACTCTTATTGTTGCTTCATTTAAGAGTTCTTTGGCGGCACCTATCTCCAGTACAATGAACATAAATTCTTCATTTATTACCCAAATGGAGTGATTCCAAGTCCTAAGAAATGTTTGCTTTGAAAGATATCAAATCAACACTAGAAACACGTAGTTTGGCTTTGGCAACTCTTCCGTATAGAGCTTTGAAGTTCAACATTCATAGTCAAGTATCTTCATAGGAGGTCATTTGTGGCATGAGAAAAATCAACTTCAACTTGGGAATCCAAGAAGGAGCAAGTGGACTTTGGACTTTTTCATTAAGTAGATAAGTTTTCTTATCCATAAATGCATTCTAAGTCTCTTTTGTGCATCAATCATCACCTAGGATAAACATTTGTCTCATAGATACATGGTTGCTTGTATATATGCTTGTGAATCTCTCTACTTTTTGTGAAATAGGATGGTAGCATGATTTCATTGTAGGGCTCATAAGAAGAAAGCAAGAGCATGTAGTGCTATTATTTAAATTGATATTCATTTTGCAAGCATGAGGATTTTGTAGAGGGTCTATAGTGCCCTATGGTCTTTTGTTGCTTATTCTATGCCTGCAAATAACACTTTTGATTAAAGTATGTGTAGATCACTTCATTTATTTTTCTTCGATTATCATTTTGATGCCGAAATGTTGTGGAAATTTTAAAAATATATATATGCATGGTTGTTTGATGCATAAAAGTAGAGAGCGTACTAATACTAGCTTTTGACTTTGTTCTTCTTTTATGAAAAGGTTTGTGATATGTAAATTTCCATTGCCAATATTTATATTACGTGTACCCACACATAAAAACTTAGAAAAAAAAACACATAAGGAACACTTGAAGACATAAAAAGAAAAAGCTTACACTTCTTTGAACATTGATTCAAGACCTTTATCTCCACATAGGGAGGATATGCACCAGGCCAAGCATCCAAAAGACACTATAGAAACCATGCGCACGAGAACATCACACTTAGAAATCACACTTCAAACTATCTTCAGAAGTATTTTGATGGCGATGCACCACATTGCACTCTCCTTCTTGAGAGCTCCAAGATAATATCCTTGGAGTAGAAAACCGAGCTCAAAGTGCCACACATGGTACGATGCACAGAGGCTACAGAATACGCAAAAAAACACAGTACACAAGGAGCACGAACACAAACTTCTTATGTGTTACAAATGTGGTCGAACTTATAGTTGACCAAGTCGCTTTATGTTTTATTAAAGAACATGTACAAAAGTGTCCAGTGGCCATTTGGCCTTTCACATGGGCACTAATGGTAACAATCTCCCACTAAAGGCCAATATGGCCAAAGTAACTATGGGAGAAAGATGAAGAATTACAAAGAATACCTAAGTGTAAGTAACAATACCTGAGTGTAAGTAAGAATACTTGAGTGTAAGTATACAAACAATACCTCCCACCTAATGGGCATGTTACATAGTATACAAGTCACTATGTAAGATCATGAATCAAACCCCCATCAAGTGACAATAGTGTTGAAAGCTATCATGTGGTAAAGCTTTAGTCAAAGCATCTACAACATTATCTCGAGTATGAAACTTCTCAAGAATAATGAGCTCATTGGCTAAGCAATCTCTAATGAATTGATACCTCACCTCAGTGTGCTTGTTCTTTGCATGATATACTTGATTCTTAGTGTTGGAAGATACATTTTTGGAAACCTTTTTGAAGAGAAATAATTGTAAAATGATAGAAATTTGTAAAAATATTTATGCAATTGTTGTAAAAATAAGGAAGAGTCTTCCTTATGTAGGATAGAATCATATGTATTTTTTCTAGAATTTTTGGAAACTCTTAGATAGCATATTTTTAGAATAATAGAGGAAAGGACCAAAGTTCAAGTGTGAAAAGGGACACTTGAAAATGTATATAAGCTAATTTCCTCTATTATGAGGGGGTTGGTTAATCATTTGTGTACATGCTATCCAAGTGAATAGAGAAGGAGTTTCTGCTGAAAATCGTGTTTCTCCTCTTCTATGTGGTTTCTTAGATTTGTGAGTCTAGATCTTGTGTATCCATGGAGATTTGTGAGCTTTTATTGTGTAAATCTGTAGAATGTGTATGAAGAGAGCTGAATATTGTTGTGTTGAGTGATGAGTTGATGAAAAAAAAAAATGGTGCTGGAGCTGAAAATCGTCTATTTGCACAGAATCGCGATTGTCTCGTCTGTATGATCCAGGTGATATTTTTTTATTTTGACTTCATAGTTGTGTTCTGCTGATAAAATAGCATGGAAAAGACACCAAGATTGTAGAAAATGGTGGAGATTTGCTCAAGATAATCCAAACCCTAGAAATTTCCTCTTCATCTTCACTATTCTCAGAATTCCAGCTATTATTCTCTTATTTCTTGGATTCTATTATCTTGAAGGGGCTATGGTCTCAAGAATACTTCCAAGATTGACAAAATAAAGATGTCTTGTTGATTCTTTATGCTAAATGATTGGAGAGGACAACTCCAAAGATCAATAACAAACATTTTTTGGCGCCGTTGCCGGGGAGTAATTCAAAAGCTTCATTGAAGTTGGACCTTGCTGGATCTTCTATTGATGATGGTAACACACACAAGGAAAAGGTAACACTCTTTAATCAAGAAATGTGAACATGAAAAGGTAGATGTCTTTTGTTTGTCTTTTGGGAAAAGAAAGCAATAGATCATCTTTTAGAATTGGAAGTGCTGAAATTTTTGTAAATTGATAGTTGCTCATTACATTGTTGAAGTAAAAGTGCAGGTGTGTGGAAGATTTAAGCCAAGAAAGCTGAAGATGAGGTAACATGAGTCTATTCTTGCATTTTTAGAGTTCTTTTTGACCAAGTACTAGGCACCATGGTTGATCTTGGGAAGATAACATGGTAAGCACTAAGGAAAAGTCAGTTAAAGTAGCTAGATGCAAGTAGGAAAGATTCATGAGTCTATTCTTGCATTTTTAGAGTTCTTTTTGACCAAGTACTAGGCACCAATGCGGATCTTGGGAAGATAACATTGTTGCACTAAGGAAAAGTCAGTTAAAGTAGCTAGAAGTAAGTAAAAAAGATTCATTTGTTAACCAAATCTGAGCATAAATCTTAAGTGGATCTGCATTTTGAAAAGAAAGATGTGATTGAGTTTATCTTTGCAAAAATTGCTTGCATTCCATAGCACATTTTCTTTGGAAAATTTTTTTCTCATGAACTGTTGTGATAGCTGAGCCATAAGAAATCATAACCAATCAAGGAACATAGGATCAGTAGATCACCAAACAAGAAACCCTAAGTAAAGTGTTCACCTTTATTTTAGGGCAAAAAACTAAAAAAAATTCATAAAATTCATCAAAAACAACCAA
Source organism: Ceratopteris richardii (assembly GCA_020310875.1). Classification (NCBI taxonomy): domain Eukaryota; kingdom Viridiplantae; phylum Streptophyta; class Polypodiopsida; order Polypodiales; family Pteridaceae; genus Ceratopteris; species Ceratopteris richardii. The sequence continues at coordinate 149,115,388 of CM035426.1, read as the reverse complement.
ACAAATTTCTTTTCTGCTTAGGAAGTTGCAGTGGAGTTTTGTGGATAAGAGTGATAGGGACCAAGTAAGAGAAAAGCAAAAAATTTGTTAAAAATTAGCAGATTTGAAAAAAACACGATTCTCTGCACAACATCGCGATTTTCTGAATAATGATTGTGATTATGAGGTTAAATTGCAGGTGATTGTGGAATTGGAGTTGGTAAAGGATACTGAAAGGGAAAAAGAGAAAAGAATACTCAAATTTCCAGAAAATCAGAAGTTTAGAAAAAACACGATTTTCTGCACAAAATTGCGATTTTCTGAGTAAGGTTGTGATTTTGATGCAAAAGTACAAGAGTTTGGTGAATTGTAATGAGTAAAGGGTATTGAAAGAGAACAAGAAGAAAGAATACTCAAATTTGCACAAAATAAGATCTACAGAAAAAACACGATTCTCTGCACAAAATCGCGATTTTCTATAAAGAAAAATTTCTGAAATTTCTAGCATATTTGGGTACTTTGAGAAAAGAAAATTGCAAAAGGTGTCATCAAGAGTGGGTAAGTAAAGATTGGACAGGAGGAAGAGTGAAGGATTGTGGAAACCACACAAAATCGCGATTTGCTGAACACTATAAAAACCTGGAATTGAAAGAAAAATTCATTTGAGTGAGAGTGAGGGAGAGAGAGAGTGAGCAGAATCGATCAAAATCGCGATTTTCTGCTACTAGCTATCTGTGGAGAAATTTTCAACCTAGCAAGCAAGGTAAAAAGTTTTAGCATCATTTTTTTGTACATATTTTTGCATTAAAGTGATCAAATAACACAAAAGAGTAGGAAAATAGCAAAATAACGAAATCGCAATTTTTTGACTTTTGCAATTTTTACTGAGAAAACATTAGTTTTTGGTTAAGTTGTTTCATTGCATGTTAAAAAATCAATAAGGCGATTCTATTAGAAAAAAGAGAGAACTGAAAATCAACACTTCAAAAATTTCAAAAAATTGGTCAAAATCGCGATTCTGAGGTCAACACAAAATCGCGATTTTCCGAACTTAGAACAACATCGCGATTCCCAGAACACGATTTTCATCAGAAAATCGTGTTATTTACGATTGTGAGCAATCACGATTGTCTAGGAACAAAATTGTGAAAAAACACGATTTTGAGCACAAAATCGTGAAAAACACGATTTTGAGCACAGAATCTGAAAAACACGATTTTGAGCACAAAATCGTGAAAAACACGATTTTCAGTTCAGAATCGTGAAAAACACGATTTTTAGTTCAAAATCGTGAAAAACACGATTTTAAACACAGAATCGTGAAAAACACGATTTTGAGCACAGAATTGTGAAAAACACGATTTTGGTCATAAAATCGTGAAAAAACAATAACTTAGGTACAGAATCGTGAAAAACACGATTTTGAGCACAAAGTCGTGAAAAACACGATTTTGAGCACAGAATCGTGAAAAACACGATTTTGGTCATTAAATCGTGAAATAACAGTAACTTAGGTACAGAATCGTGAAAAACACGATTTTGAGCACAGAATCGTGAAAAACACGATTTTGGTCATAAAATCGTGAAAAAACAATAACTTAGGTACAAAATCGTGAAAAACACGATTTTGAGCACAAAGTCGTGAAAAAACACGATTTTGAGCACAGAATCGTGAAAAACACGATTTTGGTCATAAAATCGTGAAAAAACAATAACTTAGGTACAGAATCGTGAAAAACACGATTTTGGTCATAAAATCGTGAAAAAACAATAACTTAGGTACAGAATCGTGAAAAACACGATTTTGAGCACAAAGTCGTGAAAAACACGATTTTGAGCACAGAATCGTGAAAAACACGATTTTGGTCATAAAATCGTGAAAAAACAAGAACTTAGGTACAGAATCGTGAAAAACACGATTTTGAGCACAAAGTCGTGAAAAACACGATTTTGAGCACAAAATCGTGAAAAACACGATTTTGGTCATAAAATCGTGAAAAAACAATAGCTTAGGTACAAAATCGTGAAAAACACGATTTTGAGTTCAAAATCGTGAAAAACACAATTTTCAACAGAAATTCGTGAAAAATCACTAGTTTGATCACAAAATCGTGAAAAACACGATTTTACTCAAAAAAAAAACTGATTGAGAAAAAACACTTTCCTAGGTACAAAGTCGTGGAAACACGATTTTCAACAAAAAATTAGTGGAAAATCACTAGTTTGAACACAAAATTGTGAAAAACACGATTTTGAGTTCAAAATCGTGAAAATTAGCTGAATGATCCTTAGGTCTGGGAACAAACTAAATTCACTTACCAAGCAAGATCTAGGAAGGAAGGAGATAGAGTCAGTGGTAGGACAAGGGCAAGAAAGAAATTTAGGGCAAGAAAACAACATGGAGAATTTAAATGAAACAAATGAGCCCATTGAAACTGGGGATTACAGAAATATCCTCAAGTACATGTACACAAATAGGTTTGGCACCTATGTATATCAGGATGGGATGCATAAGTTTCTCATTAGATTGAGAAACTTAGAAGCTCCCCTAAACATAACACCTGTAGCCTAGTTCAAAGATGGAAGGTATGAGGATAGGCAAGGGTGTGTGTACATCTTCTCCCCAGACCCAGAAAATTCAAATGACTTAGGGCAATGTGCTGACAAAGGACCTTGGGAACATAACATGGGACAACCAGATTTACCTAGACCACATGAAAACTACACTAATACTGAGCAACAACATGGGAGGAGGACACATGCTTCACCAAATCCCTTTGACAAGGAACCAGAAGGATATAATGAATTTCCACTCAGAAGAAGACACCATTGGCAACCTCAGGGTAGAATGCTTAGACCATATCAAGTAGCCAAATGTATGAAAAATCAATATGAAGGGTATTCAGATCCCCATGCTCATGCTGCAGAGTTTAGGCAATTGATTAGAGCTGAGGAGGTGGAAGATTACAAAGTTCAATTTGAGGCATTTGGTCTAACCCTAACAGGACCAGCATTATCATGGTTCATCCCTTTGAGAAAAGAAATGTACCTAGATATTGAATCCTTCCTAGAAGCCTTTATTGGAGAATTCTCAAAGACCGGGAGTGGAATTTCAAAATGAAGAAGGATATGATATTTTTCACATTGGAATACAAATGATAAAGTTATCCAGAACAGAAGAGGAAATAGAAGAAGAAATGATATTAGGAAAAGGAAAGACACAATTTTTGGAGGAAGTAAAAGCTGAAGATGCTATTAAGGATAAAATCTCGGGTAAGTATAAGAAAAATAAACACAAAGAAATAGAAGAAAATCAGGAAAATGAGAAGAAGACAAGGGAAATGAACAAAGATCAATAGTTTGATGTACCAGAAAATTTCAAGACCTATGAAGTGGAGAATAGATTACTTCTCAGAAGGAAACCAAAGAGGGAAAAGAAGAAAGGAGAGGCTTATGATAATGAGGAAGAAACTAAAAAGATCATGATCACTCAGGAGGAGGGAGAAGAAAGACACATTGTAGTGGCTGACGACATGACAACCCAAGAAGAAGAGGCACTCAGAAACTTGGCAAGAAAATATAGGGATGTATTTGCTTATAGTTACAAGGATTTGAAAGGTATTGATCCAAAAATCTGTGAGCATAAGATTCCTATTACACCTGAAGCAAAACCTAGTAAACAGAGACATTACACATTTAATGATAAATACTCTGCTAAGATAAAGGAAGAAATTGACAAGCTATTAGCTGCCAATTTCATCTATGAAATAGAGTATACAGAATGGATATCTCCTATAGTTGTGGTACCAAAAAAGAATGGGAAACTTAGGGTATGCATTAACTTGAAAAAGGTAAATGCAGCAACTATAAGGGATAATTATCCACTGCCTATAACAGATCATCTTCTAGAAAGAGTTGCTGGGAAGGAGGTTTATAGTTTTTTAGATGGTTTTTCTGGATACAACCAAGTTCCCATAGCATTGGAAGACCAACATAAAACTGCCTTCTCCACAGAATGGTGAATTTATGCCTTTAGGGTTATGCCCTTTGGGTTAACCAATGCTCCAGCAACTTTTCAAAGATTGATGTGTCATATCTTCAAAAAGTTCCTGAGAAAGGTAATGGAAATCTATGTAGATGATCTTTGTACTTTTTCATTAAAAAGACAAGATCACTTGCAGGACTTAGAAAATATATTCAGGAAATGCAGAACCTACAGAGTATGTTTAAATCCAGAAAAATGTGTATTCTTTGTGAGACAAGGAAGAATGTTGGGTCATATAGTCTCTAAAAATGGAATTTCAACTGATGAAAAGAAAATAAAGGCCATAATAGAGCTTCCAAGACCAACAAGTGTGAAAGAACTTCAAACTTTCATGGGACATTGTGGATACTATAGGAAATTTGTACACAAATTTGCTGATATAGCAAAACCCTTATATGCCCTAATTACAAAGTTTGAGTGGACTAAGGAGTGTGACCAAGCCTTTGAAACTCTAAAAACTTGTTTGGTAACAGCCCCAATTCTGAAAACACCTCAATGGGACCAAATTTTTCATGCTCATGTGGATGCTTCCAATTATGCTTTGGGATGTGTGTTAGCACAACCAATAGAAGGAAGCAAGTTAGATTTTCCAGTGGCCTATGCTAGTAGACAATTGAATCTAGCGGAGAAAAATTACACAACCACTGAAAGAGAAGGATTGGGCATGGTATTTGCTGTAAAAAAATACAGACATTACCTTTTGGCCAACAAGTTTAAGTTCTTTGTAGACCATCAAGCTTTGTTATATTTGGTAAATAAACCTTGTCACACTGGGAGAATAGTCAGATGGTTTTTGTTGCTAATGGAATTTGAGTTTGAAGTAGTGGTCAGACAAGGGAAAACACACTTGAGAGCAGATCATTTATCTCGAATCCAGTCTGAAGAACCCAGTTCACCTTTAGATGACAATCTGCCAGACACTTATCTCTTTAAGGTAGAAAGTGTTCCTGAGTGGGCCTTGACTTTAGTACCATTATTAACCACGGCACCTTGTAGAACAATTGGGAATAATGCACACCTAGTATTGCAAAGCAGGAACTTCATGTTACTAGCTGGGCATTTATACCATCTCAACCACACAGGCATATTAGAATATTGCACTCCTGAGGAGGAGCAACAAGAATACCTGAGGAGAGCTCATCATTGGAGTCCTTGCACTCATGCCTCTAGGGTAGTCACCCTAAGTAATCTCAATAGGATGGGGGTGCATTGGCCTAATAAAATTCAAGATGTATCAAAATACATCGCCAATTGCAGGAAGTGCCAAACATTGCAAGATTCAGAATTTATAACTCTATATTGGTTCCAGAAAAATCCAGATTGGAGTGAAAATATCATTGAAGAATTGAGAAGGAAGGAGAAAGGAAAACAAGTGATAGCTGGTACAGATTCAAAAAACTTACAGGTACTCTCTGAAGAATATCAATTGATAGGGGAACAATTGTGAGGAATGGAAGAATACCTAAGAATATGTGTTCCTGAGAATAAATACCTGGAAATATTGGAAATAGCACACTCTGGAGTGGCAGGAGGACACTTTTCAAGTGACAGAACTGCTAAACTCATTTTATATTCTGGCTTTTGGTGGCCACCGCTATTTCTTGATGCAAGAATCTATGTAAAAAGGTGTGATGTCTGTCAAAGAGTAACTCAACCAAACAGAAGAAATGATATGCCATTGGTCCCATTAATTTCAGCCAGAGCCTTTAGTAAATGGGGATTGGATTTCATTGGACCTATACATCCTCCAGCAAAACAATCCCATGCTGAATACATCATAGTGGCTACAGACTACCTGACAAAGTGGGCTGAGGCCAAAGCCACAAAGAGAAATGATGCTAATACTACTGCCAGATTCCTATATGAAAACATTATCACCAGATTTGGACTTCCAATTGAACTAGTGAGTGATAGGGGGACCCATTTTATAAACCAGATCATAGAAAACATCACTGAATATTTCCTGATTAGCCATAGAAAGTCAGCCCCATATCACCCACAAGCCAATGGGCTAGCAGAAAGTACTAATAAAGTACTTTGTACTGTACTACCAAAATTAGTAAACACAAACAAAAATGATTGGGATCTACAACTTAATCATGTCCTATGGGCTTATAGAGTGGCTTATAAAACTGCAATAGGGAGCACACCATTCAATCTAGTATATGGACAAAATGCAGTTTTACCTATGGAATTCCTTATTCCAACATTAAAAGTAGGAAGTCACTATAATTGGACTAGACATGAACTATCAGAAAGAGTGATAGAATTGGAAAAGTTGGGAGCATCTAGACTCCAGGCCATTATGAGTTTATATGTGGACAAGAAAAGACAAAAAGCTTATCATGATGTTCACATAAAAGAGAAAGATCTACAGGTAGGAGATCTAGGAGATCTAGGAGAACATCAGAAAAAGTTCCAGAAAAAAGGACATGGACCATATATTATACATCAGATAAGCAACAATGGAGCCATTCAACTAGCTAACATGGACGGAGAAATCATGCCAAACTTTATAAGTGGATGTAGAGTTAAGAGGTATGATTGCCCATTAACTGTTGATGAATGGAGAAGGTTGCAACAAGCCCAAAATAGGAAAAGAGAAGAGGAAGACATGAGAAAGGAAGCTCAACAGGAAGCCAGGGAAAGGATAAGAAAAATCAATGAGCTTAGGGAAGTCTGTCTGTGTGAAACTCCTCTCAAACCAAAGGAACATGTCCCTGTAATGATAATGGATTTTCAAAATGAAAGCATTAGGGTTTTGATAGATTCTGGAGCACAAGTAAATCTGATTAGTTCAACCCTGGTAAATAAATTCACCGTAAAAAGAAAGGAAAGTAGAACCCTAATCAAAACATTGGAGGGTCAAATAGTACAAAGCATATCTTCACTGACTATTGAAGTAAAATTTAATGAAGAATATATGAAAATAGACTGTGAAGAATGGCCAGATAATTTGATGACTGAAAAAGTGATTTTAGGTCAACCATGGCTTCAACAAGGTAAAGTGATCTTGGATTTTGAAAAAATGAAGCTTAAAGTGAACATAAATGACAAAAGGTTTCTAATATTTCTATTGAGTAATGAAAAACAGGAAATTCCATCAGATGTGCATGATATACACTTTGAAGGATTCACTTTTGCACTTGAGGATACACAGACATTACCAATACAAATGTTAAATAATCAAGCTTCATATAATCTAAATCAGCAAAGGATTGGAGGAACAAAGAAGGGTGGTGGGATAAGAAGAAGATGGCAATCATGGTAGGGTTCAAAGAATCAAAGCATCAGAGCAAAAAGCACATGGAATCAAAGTCTACAGCAGGTCTACTCATTAAAACAGGAATCAAGGACAAAATGGATATGGAGACCAAAAGCTCCTACAAAATACTTATCCAAGGGGAATGATTGGCTGCTGGGAACCAGACCAATTGGAGTCAGGAAGTACTGGGTTAAAAAATCAGAATTGTTCCAATGGAAGAAAGATCATCCGGATTTGAACTATATCTAGAAAATCATAGAAATTATGAAAAAAATACATATTAGACCTGATTTTCTTTTCTAAAAAGAGAATTAGGAGGGGAAGAAAAAAAAAAAAATCATTGCTGAAAAAAAAGAGAGAAAAAAGAAATAGAAAAAAAAATTTTTTAAAAAAATAAAAAAAAGAAAAAATAATTGCTGAAAAAAAAGAGAAGAGAAAAAAAATCATTGCTGGAAAAAAAAAAGAAGAGAGAAAAAAAATCTGTTGAAAAAAAGAGAATGAGAAATTGTGAAAAATTGTTTACTTTCTGTTGTTTTTACAAAAATCAAATGTCACAAAGCAAGATCTAGGGAGAAGAATAGTAGAGATCTATTTATTTTTTATCTATCTATTTTATTTCTTGTTAGTTAGTTCTTTAGTTAATTTTTTGTTAATTTTTTTTGTTTTCTATCATTTGATACATGATTTATCTTTCCAAAAGAATGGTTAGGAAAAAGGACTGCACTAGACATCTTGCTACACCTGTGATGATCACTTTTTGAGTCTTCCGAGAGAAATGGAATTTATTTTGGATTTTTCATTCTTATGTCATGGCATTTAAAAATAAATCCCTACATATTACTCTATGATTTCTTGCAACTTATGTGGGTAGAGTTTTTCTTTATTTTAGTTTCCTCAGAAAATGGTGAACACTAAGGAGCTGCCAATGCATGACTTCAAGGCAGAATCAGTTGTGCTATCACGAGGCCATTGGTTTCTGGATAGTGAAGTTGTGGAGGAACAGGTGGACCTAGAGTCAGAGGAAGAATCAGAAATTCCAGAAGCTGAGAAAGTGGTGAAGGAACTTAAGGAGACCCTAAACATAATTGGCCAGCACATATTCACAGTAGGGGTAGGAGGATACAAGTATACAATGTTGTGTAAGGAATTCTACAGGTTCCAAAGAGTGGCAGTCAACATGAAAAGATGGAAGGCAGTAGGACTGCATAGAATATTGGAGGAGCCTATCTTTTTCATTGACTTTGAGAGGGTATCACAAGTAATGAACAGTTTGACAGAAATAGGAAGAGGGAATGATGCCTATTTCAGATGCAAAGTAAAAAACAAGGATAACCAGGAAGTAGGTATCACTATCAAGGCAGAACATATCATAGCAGCACTACAATTCTACACAATGGGAACCAAACTTGACCCGAGTTTTGTCAAAAAGAATAAGGAGACTTACACAGGATATGCAAAATTCACTGACTTCAAAGGAAGGGAGAATGAGGAATATGCTGTAAGGATGTTCTTACAGTACTTTTGTTTTCCAAAATTACCAAGATATACAATGCCTCATAAGTCAGTGACATTATTGATGTTCAATAACAAAGATAGAACCAAACCTTTTGGAGTTATGGATGTCTCACCATACATCCATGAACAACTGAAAGAAGCAGCAAAGCACTGGGAGCAGAAGAAGTTCATGAATGGACCCCAGTTCTTAACAAGAATCATTTATCATGTTCTAGGGATGGAAGATCAACTGAAATTGGCTCTAGAGGCACAATATTTCAGAAATCTTATGGCCGGAATCAAGAGTCCTCCAAGGAAAATGACTGAAAGGGAAACAGAAGGACAAACCCGCATGAGGGGAACATGTATGAAAAGGAAAATGATATCTGAGGAAGTCATCCCTGTAAAGAAAAGAAGGTTGGACCCAAGGAAAGTGGAACTAGAAATGGAGGAAGCCACAAAAGAGGAACATGAGGAGGCACAAAAACAGGCTCAAGCCTCTAGTGAACCACATCCACCCCAGACAAGCAAAGAGCAATTATACACCTATCTAACCCAAGGGAATAATAAGAGAGCTATGTATGAAGCACAATACCAGAAAATGCTGGAAGACTATTCATGCAAAGCTACAGATTGGGTTCAGGAGGAGGTGGAGCACTATGAAGCACTCCATGATCAAATGATGACAGTTGAAACTGAGGAAGTGTTTGTCAGGAAAGAAGTGGAGTTGCTGGCTTATTTTAAGGAATTACAAGGACCTCCAGAGACCAGAACCACTGTTGTGGTAAAAAAGAAGGTTCCAAGGAAACCAATACAAAAGAAGAAATTGACCAAGAAGGGAAAGGGTAAATCCATAGCTGAAACTGTTATCACCAAAGAGAGGGAGGAAGTAGTCATGGAAGAAACACAGAAGCCATCCATTGTGGAAGAAGTATCAAGACCCATAGAACCAGAAAAAGGAGGACCTTCACACTTCTCATCTGATTCTGACAGTGATATTGAGAGTTTTCTGTTAAAGAGTTTAAATTTATCAATACCAAATACTCCTAATGTCATTATACAGACCTCTGAGAAACAAAAGACACCTGAGGAATTGAAGAGGAAGTCTCAAGAGAAACCACTTCAGGAGCAGGCAGAAAAACAGCTCAGTCTGGAAGATGAAAGAAGGATAATGAAGGGAAAATCAGTAATGATAGAACAAGCAAGTGAAATAAGGGAAGAAGTTAGTTGTGGAATAGTGCATATTGGGATGAAATCTATATGGACAAAACCCTCACAGACCTACTTTAAACTCGATGAGAGCATAGAAGAAATAGCTAAGAAGGCACAAGTATGCAGCTCAGTCATAGAACAAAAAGGCACAGAACAAGATCCACTACAGGAAGCAGAGGAATTATGTGAGAAAGGTAATGTTCAAAAGGTTACAGGGAAAGTAGTGGAAAAAGAGATCATTTAGAGTAGAAAGGATGTGCTGCATGATTTGAAGAATAATGAGGAATTCACATCCAATGAGGATCAGGAACAAGAGGTAGCAATGGACCTCATGGACATTGATGAACAGGAAGAAGGACACAAAGAAGATAGAGGCAATGATCAGGTCAAAAATTTAGAAATAGCTGAATCAGTTCTAGTCCAAGAAAAGGAAAGACAGGAAGTACAAGCAGGTGAATGTCAGGGAAATTTTGGTGAGGAAACTGAATATAATTTGTTCCAGGAAACTTTAAACCAGGAAAAGGAGATACAAACAAAGGAAGGATACCTTTTTGAAGAAACTCAACAGGTATTGGAGAAAGAAAAGGTACAAGGAATAAAGCAGATCTCAGATGTTTTGGAGCAAAAGAGTTCAGGTGTTCAAGAAGACATGGCAGATTTAGAAACATTGGATTCTCATCCAAGCCATGAAGAAAACAAGGCCAAGATTATAGAATATGAAGGAGAAGAGGAAGAGGAGAGTCAATGCAAAGAGGACAAACAGCTAGAACCCAAACAAATAGCAATAGAAGGAGGACTGGAAAGAATCCCAAAGAGTATTAGATCAGCATGTCAACTCATTATGAATAACATTGAACAGTTCAGACCCTCTAGCCGAAATATGATCATTTCAGGGATGGTAGCAGAGTCAGAATTTGAAAAAGGCAGTATGGTTATTAAAGAGCATAAAAGGGAAAAGGAGCATATGACAGAGCAACTAAGGAAGGTGCAAGAGAAGAATGAGGAGTTTTCCAATAAAATAATTGCTTTGGAAGAGCTGGAAGTACAGAAACAAAACAAGATTCAATACTTGGAAGAAAAGAGTATGCAACTAACAGAGCAAAACAATAAATTGGAAAAAGAGTTGAGAAAGATTGAGGGGAGATATAGAACTCTACAAACTTCCTATCAAATCTTGACTAAAGCTAATGAAGAAATCAATAAGCTATTATTGGAGGAAGGGCAATTGAAGGAGGAAAGTCAGACAGGCCAGATGACAGATGAAGAAAAGGAAGGACTACATAAAGAGATTCAGAGACTACAAAGAGAATTGAAAGAAGCCAAAGAATTAGAAAAGCAGGCTAGTACACATGCTGCTACATCTATGAGAGGCTATAATAAGCTACACCTGGATATGGAAAAGGAAAGAAATGATTGGCAGACAAAGAGAGAAAAGGAACAAAATGAATGGAAAAAAGAAAGAGAATTATGGGCACAACAAAATAGGAGTCTAATGATGATGATAGAAGAATTACAGAAGAAATTGAATAAGCCACAAATCCAGGAAGAAACACATGTGGAAACCACACATGCAGAAGAATATGGGGTAGACAATATTGAGGGAATACAACATGACAATGAACCAGCAGACAAAAGAGCAGAAGAAGAATATTAAGAGGATTTTGTGAAGAAATTGCTGACAAGTAGAGATTCTAGAATGGAGTTCATCAGAAAGATGCATGATGAGTATGAAGAACAAATTGTCACGTTTGCATTAAACAAAGGAATCAATCCAGATCAGCATCACTGGGCCGCAGATGGATTGGGAATACCATTATGTATGATTTTGGAGAGTATAAAGAATTATCAGTTCGCCAGAGTTGGGCTACCTCCAAAAAAATACCTTGAGTATGAAGAGGACATCAATGTAACTAAAGAACTATTTGAAAGAGCCAACCCTAAGTGGAGAAATAAATGGTTGGATGCCAACAAAGAATGTAGAAAAATCTGGAAAGAGGCACCTCTTCATTTAAAGATCAATCCAGCCTATTGTCCAGTGGCACGAAGGAGAGAATGGACAACTTTTTGGGATAGAAGAAGAGAAGTTCAAATTCCACCAAAGTGGTTGAATTTCCCGAAAGTAGCAGGTCCAAAGGCAGGCACCTAGCCTACCAAGAGTTATATGGTGAATACTGCTGAGAATATAATAGCTACATACAAGGATGTCAATGACCCTGCTTGCATACTACTTATAAGAATAATGAGGTTAATTTTGGCCTGTATAGAAACTTATACTGACTCAGATATTAGAACCTTGAATTATATCGGCTTTAATTCTCCAACAGACGCCTTATTATTTGATTTGAGCGAAACGCCTGACAAAATCTGCTTAATGGCATATTACAGCAGAGTGATATTTTTGGGCAGTCATTACTTGCAAATTTTTGAAGATGCCTTTGATTACGGGTTTTTTGAAATAGAATCAGAGATTTTTGGAAATTTTGTCAATGGTTACCAAATCCAGACTTACTGCATATGAAGCTGCCTATACAGAGTACTTGAAGAAGGATGTCATAGATAAACCAGAAGCTGCAGTACAGTGGAGGAAGGCCTTATTTGAGATGGTCAATAATTTAAATGTCACAGAGAGAAAAAGTCATGATTTGCTGTCACAAGTATATCAAAGAAAGAAGAAATGAAGAAAAGTGATCAAGTGCAGAAGAGCAAGAAAATCTTTCGTCAGGAGCCGAAAGGCTTAGGAGGGGAAGGATGTTGGAAGATGCATTTTTGGAAACCTTTTTGAAGAGAAATAATTGTTAAATGATAGAAATTTGTAAAAATATTTATGCAATTGTTGTAAAAATAAGGAAGAGTCTTCCTTATGTAGGATAGAATCTTATGTATTTTTTCTAGAATTTTTGGAAACTCTTAGATAGCATATTTTTAGAATAATAGAGGAAAGGACCAAAATTCAAGTGTGAAAAGGGACACTTGAAAATGTATATAAGCTAATTTCCTCTATTATGAGGGGGTTGGTTAATCATTTGTGTACATGCTATCCAAGTGAATAGAGAAGGAGTTTCTGCTGAAAATCGTGTTTCTCCTCTTCTATGTGGTTTCTTAGATTTGTGAGTCTAGATCTTGTGTATCCATGGAGATTTGTGAGCTTTTATTGTGTAAATCTATAGAATGTGTATGAAGAGAGCTGAATACTGTTGTGTTGAGTGATGAGTTGATGAAAAATGGTGCTGGAGCTGAAAATCGTCTATTTGCACAGAATCGCAATTGTCTCGTCTATATGATCCAGGTGATATTTTTTTATTTTGACTTCATAGTTGTGTTCTGCTGATAAAATAGCATGGAAAAGACACCAAGATTGTAGAAAATGGTGGAGATTTGCTCAAGATAATCCAAACCCTAGAAATTTCCTCTTCACCTTCACTATTCTCAGAATTCCAGCCATTATTCTCTTATTTCTTGGATTCTATTATCTTGAAGGGGTTGTGGTCTCAAGAATACTTCCAGGATTGAAAAAATAAAGATGTCTTGTTGATTCTTTATGCTAAATGATTGGAGAGGACAACTCCAAAGATCAATAACAAACACTTAGCCAAAGCAATGGCACTCTGACTATCACTGAGGAAATGAGGTACATGCTAAGGTAGACCCATATCACAAGCAAGATGAGAAAGCCGCAATGCTTCATGACATGCC
>CM035426.1:149071700-149076700 GCA_020310875.1 Ceratopteris richardii | reverse complement strand
TCAATTGTGAAATGCTTTTGTACAAGTCTAAGTTGAGAGTTGCTTGACCTCTGTGCAAAGTTTTAACTTCCAATTGTAATCAGGCTGAGTGAATTAAGTGTAGGAACATTCATATGTGAAGTATGTTCACTGGTTCCTAAAACAGGCACAGATTTCGAAGTTAATGTTTTGATCATTTCTCCTAGCACAGTTTAAAGTTTTGCATGAGTGAGGGCTTAATCTTTAAGTTGGAAGATAAGCTATTCATGTCTAGAAGCATTTTGTAAAACGGGTTCTATTCAAGGAGAACTAAGTCTTAAAAGTTACAGATGTAAAGTCGACTGTTTTGGATGACAGTTTCTGACATAGGTAACTTGAGAAGTTGATTTCTCAAGTTATACTTAATCTTTTGAAGAGATTCAACTTGGAGTAGATGCGCAATCTCTAGGAGATACTTCGTACAAAGTTTCATAAAAAACTTTACACGTTTGATAGGTCAATGTGGAGAAATAGTGCAGCAGACTTTTCTGTGTTTCATCTTCTTCACAGATTTGTTAATCTTTTGATAATTAGCAATTGATCCTCTAAATTAGTGGAGTGTTTGACTTATTCTTGGTATAGAGGTGCTCTAATCACAAGAGTAAGTTGTTCTTTTGGAGATTAACATTCTCCATCAGTGGTATCAGAGCAGGAGACATCAATTTGAAGAAAGGAGGATCCCGACTGCTGCAGATTCAAGAAATTCAACACTTGAAGGACTAAGAAGTGAAAGCCTCGAGTCAAAGCTTGAGGAGAAGACTATTTGATATCAAGAAAGGCAAAAGGAGTCCAATTCGAAGTAAAGGTACATACATTGTTTGTAAAGCTTGAAGATTTCAATACACAGGTGGATACAAGATGGGAGAAAGCTTGCAGATTGATAAGCTAGATAGGGAGAACTATCCAGCATGGTCCATGAGGATGGAAGCACACCTCATGAGCAAAGATCTTATATCATTTATTACAGGAGATGAAGAAAAACCTGAGTTTGCAGATCCAAGTATTCCTACTAGGGAAGAGCTTGCAATGTTGAAGACTTGGATGAGAAAGGATGCTCAAGCAAGGAGTATCATCTACATGGCTGTAAATGATTACCTTCTACCTCACATCAGAGGTTTGGAAAGTGCCACAGATGTTTGGAATGCCTTGGAAGAGCATTTCCAAAATACAACTAAGTCAAGGAAGTCCTCACTATGGGCTGAGTTCACAACCTTCAAGAAGAAGAGCTCACAATCAATTTCAGATTATGTGGCAAGGATGAAAGATATTGCAGATAGCTTGGGAGCAGTGGATGAAGATATTGAAGAAGAAAAGTTGGTAAGACAAATACTTACAGGTTTGAGAGGAGATGAGAAGTGGAAGCCTTTTATATTGTCCATAGAATTGTCACTTGACCACTTTACTCCTGATCTTAATCAATTGCTAGGACACATGCTAACCTTTGAGCAGGATCTTAAAGGAGACAATGATAGAAGTACAAGTCAAGCTATGTATTCCAAGGACAAGAAAAAGAATGGCAAGGGAAAGCAATCAAATGATGATGAAGGGAATTCAAATCAAGCTAACTTCACAAAAGGGAAGACAAATTTCAGAGGTAAAGGAAGAGGAGGTAAGAACAAAGATAATGCTAAAGCTTGTTGGATTTGTGGCAGAACAAATCATTTGGCAAATGATTGTTGGTATAACAATCAAAATGGAGGATACAACAATCAGAATTATAGTCAAAGAGGTAGAGGAGGCAGAAACCAAAGAGGCAATTTCAGAGGAAGAGGTGGTAGGACATCATATGGTAGAGGAGGTGGAAGAAACTTCCAATCTCAGTCCTACAACAATAATTATTACAATTATGCATCAGATCAGAAGGATGACATGACTCTTATCTTGAATGCAACTCATGAATCAATGGGAGAAGATCAAAGAGTGTTTTATATTGACTCAGGGTGTAGCAACCATCTGAGTGGGAATCTATCTTTGATGACTGATATGGAAGCAAGGGTGAATGGACATACAGTTCAGACAGGTGACAATACCAAACATAAGGTGGAGAGCATTGGATCAGTGAAGACAAAGAGTGGAAGTACACTTCTGAGCAAGGTACTTTATGTTCCTACTATTCCTAAAAATCTGATAAGTGTAGGGCAAATTGTGGAGAAAGGATATGAGGTAAGATTCACAAATGATGGTGTTTATGTACAAGATCCAAATCAGGGATATAGAAACATAATTGCAGGTAAAAAGGAAGGAAGATTGTTCACTCTCAAAGTCCAAGGTAATGTGGGACATGCATTATTTACCTATGGAAGTCAAAAGGTATCTGAATTAGACCTATGGCATAAAAGGCTAGGTCATTTCAATGAGAGAGCTATAAAGGAGATGTCAAAGAATCAGGTGGTGCTTGGATTGCCAAATATTGAAGGGCAACATATGGTGTACAAGTGTGAAGCTTGTCAATTAGGTAAAGCACATAAGAGTTCTTATAACAAATCAGGGTACAAGTATTCAAATATGCTTGAATTGGTTCATACAGATGTATGGGGTCCCTCAAGGGACTATAGCATAAATGGATCCAGATATTATGTGTTGTTTGTTGATGATGCAACCAGGTGGATTACTTTGTATGTAATCAAGGACAAATCAGAAGTCTTCAAGACATTCAAACACTTTCATGCTTATGCAGAAAGGATCACAGGACAAAAGCTAAAGAGATTAAGATCAGATGGAGGGGGAGAGTATTTCTCAAAAGAGTTTGGTGATTATTTGTGGAATGCAGGTATCAAAAGAGAAGTGACTTGCAGGTACTCCCCTCAACAAAATGGAGTAGCAGAAAGGAGGAATAGGACTCTTGTAGAGTTTGCAAGAGCCATGATGAAGGAAAAGAATTGTCCAAATTACTTATGGGCAGAAGCCATTAACACTGCAACATACCTTGTGAATAGGTTGCCTTGCAAAGCTTTGGATGGAGGAACCCCTTATGAAGCATGGTGGGGTAAGAAGCCTAGTCTTGATCATTGTAAAGTATTTGGATGTATTGCATATGCTTATGTTCCTTCACAATTAAGACATAAGCTAGAACCAAAAGCAGAGAAGTATGTGTTTATTGGATATGATGATAGACAGATGGGTTACAGGTTGTGGAGTCCATCCACAAAGCAATTTCTTGTTACTAAAGATGTAACATTTGATGAGCAAAATATGTGGTATACAGGATCACCAAATGAGTATACAGGTGTTGAAGAAATACAAAGGAAAGGAAAGGCAAAGGTAAAAGTTTGTGAAGAAATTGTTGATGAAGTTGACTCTAGATGTAGAGTGCAGGATCATGTAGAAGAAGGGCCAAGATTTGATCCAGAATCAAATGAGGCTGAAACTTCAAAAAGTGCAGAAATCAGAAGATCTACAAGAGAAAGGAAAGAGCCTATAAGGTATAGTTATGATACATCTTTCCTAACAACAAAAGATTATGCATACATTGTGAAAACAGAAGAAGATCCAACCACTTATGAAGAAGCCAAAGGTAAACAGAATTGGGAGAAGGCAATGCAGGAAGAGTATGATGCTCTACTTGAAAATGAAACTTGGGAACTAGTACCAAGACAAAAGAATCAGAAGGTCATTGGATGTAAGTGGGTATATAAAACAAAGAGGTTTGCAGATGGTAAGGTGTCTAGATATAAGGCTAGACTTGTGGTCAAAGGTTATGCCCAAACTTATGGGGTAGATTATGATGAAACCTTTAGTCCTGTTGCTAAGATGTCTACAATTAGGACATTGATTGCTATTGCTACTTGCAAGGGATGGAAATTATCACAATTGGATGTGAAGAATGCATTTCTAAATGGATACATTGCAGATGAAGTATATATGGAGCAACCAGAAGGCTTCATGGAATCAATTGGATCAGATTATGTGTGTAAGCTCAAGAGAGCTTTATATGGGTTGAAGCAAGCCCCAAGAGCTTGGAATTACAGATTGGTCAAGTTCTTGAATGAATGTGGATTTCAAGCATCAAAGGCAGATAGTAGCTTGCTAGTGAAGGCAAGTGAAAATGGATACATTTACATGTGCATTTATGTTGATGATATTATTGTTACAGGAACAGATGCTCAAGGAATCAATGAACTCAAGAAGCAAATAGAGAAGGAGTTTAAGATAAGTGACTTGGGAAACTTATCTTATTTTCTAGGAATGCAGATTGTGTATACTCAACATGGAGTATATGTTTCACAAGAGAGATATTTGAAGAATCTCCTAATCAAGTTTAACATGGAAGATTGCAAGACCTCAACCACTCCATTGGAGGTAAATCATAAATTAAGCAGGTATGGAGGTGAAGAGTTCAATGACATGAAGAAATATCAGAGTTTGGTAGGTAGTTTAATCTATGCTACCTTAACAAGGCCAGATCTATCATATGCAGTAGGTGTGTTGTCACAATTCATGCATTGTCCAAAGAAGACTCATTGGATTGCAGCCCAAAGGGTACTCAGATATATCAAAGGAACCCTAAGTGAAGGTTTGTACTATGGTTTCACTTCTGACACAAGAATCAAAGTGTTTAGTGATGCAGATTGGGCAGGTGACTCAGATGATAGAAGGTCTACTCATGGGTATCTCTGTTATGTTGGAGATAAGCTAGTTTCTTGGTGTTCAAAGAAGCAACATACAGTTGCTTTATCATCCACAGAAGCTGAGTATAAGGGAATGGTAGAAGCTGCAAAAGAAGTGATATGGTTGAAGACATTGATGAAAAGTTTTGAGATTGATCATAGTACTCCAATAATTTTTGGAGACAATATGAGTTCTTTGTATTTGGCAGCTAACCCTGTTTTTCATGTCAGGACTAAGCATATAGAGATTCAGTATCATTTCTTGAGGGAAAAGGTAATAGATAAAGAGATTGAAGTGATGTATACTCCAACAAAAGAACAAGTGGCATTTTGATGACCAAGAGTTTGGATGGACCTAAGTTACAAAGGTTCAAA
>CM035426.1:148959200-149064200 GCA_020310875.1 Ceratopteris richardii | reverse complement strand
GATAGATAGATAGATAGATAGATAGATAGATAGATAGATAGATAGATAGATAGATAGATAGATAGATAGATAGATAGATAGATAGATAGATAGATAGATAGGTAGGTAGATAGATAGGTGGATAGATAGGTGGATAGATAGATAGATAGATAGATAGATAGATAGATAGATAGATAGATAGATAGATAGATAGATAGATAGATAGATAGATAGATAGATAGATAGATAGATAGATAGATAGATAGATAGATAGATAGATAGATAGATAGATAGATAGATAGATAGATAGATAGATAGATAGATAGATAGATAGATAGAATAGATAGATAGATAGATAGATAGATAGATAGATAGATAGATAGATAGATAGATAGATAGATAGATAGATAGATAGATAGATAGATAGATAGATAGATAGATAGATAGATAGATAGATAGATAGATAGATAGATAGATAGATAGATAAGATAGATAGATAGATAGATAGATAGATAGATAGATAGATAGATAGATAGATAGATAGATAGATAGATAGATAGATAGAACATAGATAGATAGATAGATAGATAGATAGATAGATAGATAGATAGATAGATAGATAGATAGATAGATAGATAGATAGATAGATAGATAGATAGATAGATAGATAGATAGATAGATAGATAGATAGATAGATAGATAGATAGATAGATAGATAGATAGATAGATAGGTAGATAGATAAATAGATACAGACATAAGTTGTTCGACATACAAACACATAGACATACAGATAGATAGATAGATAGATAGATAGATAGATAGATAGATAGATAGATAGATAGATAGATAGATAGATAGATAGATAGATAGATAGATAGATAACATGAACATGCACACATGCATAGACATTCATGCATGCAATAATACAAACATTCACAACTATGTCTACTATGTTAAACCCATGACAAGTCAATAAACCATTGAAATAGCTAAGCAATGTTTCTTTTCTCTGTTAGTATAGAGATTTAAACTTTATTTTTTCGGAATGTTTCTTTCTTTACTTCAAGGTAGGAATATATATAGATTAAAAAAAAAGGTTTTTTGCTCATCATACTCTAAGAGCATAGGTATATGTTACATAGCAGGGTCACCTTGACTTTATCACTAGATTCATACTAGGATGAATATATTCTTATTAACTATAATTAGTGAAAAAGAATTCAGTGGGCAAAAATTGTACTACACACTATGCACACATCACTTGGCCTTTTTTACGTCGAATAGTATGGGTGTACCCTTAAGCGCTATTAAATGGAGTTGATGGGCAAGGTAAATGCAATCCTCTTGCTATTAGGGTTCGCTTCTTAATGTATTGATCTTGTTTGTGCAATGGCGAACTTGTCAACAATCCACTCTCAACCTTCCACACCCATTTTCTTCTACATTTTCACCTTCTCAGAATTCCACACCTATTAGCTTATACTTTAGATTAAGGCATAGCAAAGGTAGACATTCCATTTCAGTACATTTGATAATTGTTATAGCACATTGACTTTACATATGATTGCAATAGATATCTTCACGTCTAATGAAATTTTATCAATAATAACACCAATGGTATGAAGTTCATTTCTAATAACTTATACATTTTATTGCATATATTGGCGGTCTTGAAGCCATTCCCAATCAATGCATCATTTCCCCAAATTGTAATCTTAATATGGTAATTGTAATATGTGTATATATTATGTTTAGGAAGTTCCTCTCTGTCTAACTTCAACATTTATATTTGGCTTTTTCAAGTTACTATGCCATTCTATCTTGTCTATTCATTGCCCAAAGAAAATTGTCAATACATCTAAATAAATAAATGTGCTTAGGATCACTTTCTCGTGAGTTCTGGCTCTTCAAGTTACATGCCTTAACTATGGGTTTACTAGCTTAGCTTCCATTCTTCATTGGAAAGTTACATTCCATTCTTCCATTCTTCCATTCTTCCATTCTTCAAGTTACATGCCTTAACTATGGGTTTACTAGCTTAGCTTAGCTTAGCATCCATTCTTCATGAAAGGATGGATTCGCTATACTATTAATCAACCATAATCTATGCTAAAACTATTGTTGACAATATATAAAGTGAACTTCAATAGAGTGATCCATTTGAAATTTCACGCAATAAGTACGAATAAGTCTTCTAAGAATAGTACTATTCTAGAATATGCATGCATATTATTTGCAACTGTATCATACACCCAGCTAATAAGTTTCCTATTTTTTTGTAGTTTGTCTATTTGTAACAATTAAAAATATTGAGTTGTAGTATGCTTGTTGTTAGATAATTTGTTGCTTCTAAGACATATGCGTGAATTAAAAACATTATCAGGATTGAGGAACTTAATGATCTTCCAAAATGCTAAGGACACTAGAAAGATGCATTAATTTATGTATGAAACCATTACATATGGTCCTAAGTTAGTTTTTGTGTTTTGTCTTCAGAAATGTACCAAGACTAGCTTTTTCAACTCCAAATCTTCTTCCCAATATCTTAGTCACTTCATTTGGACCCTTATCTATTTTTTTCATTAAAAGATAAACTCGGATCTTATCTTGTTGAATTTAGTAAAGAAACATAAGGATGGTTTCTAAGTGAGGGACCTATATATTCTTTCTAGATTGCATATAAAATACCATGTTTATCATAATAGAAATTTGATTTTTTGAATAGCAAAAGGTAGGCATGATTACATGCAGGTATCTTTTCTCAGTTTTGAAATTTTAAGGCACACACTAATTGATATACATAACCTTCTTAAAGTAGATAAAAGATTTGGAAAAATACAGTACGCCCTGGATTCGTTAATAGTTATACAACAGTGACGTTTTAAATAAATACAATGGTTATTTTCATTCTATGCGAGATTTTCTTCCTCTGTATATTACCTTTCTGAAAGCTTGTTCTTTGTCCATGGTTCTTTGAATAGACCAACTCAAAATTTCGGTTGTGGCAAGCAATTGAAAGTTTAATCCCTACTAAATTAACGATTTGTGTATGGAGATATATTACCAACCAATGGTGACGTTTTTGGTTATAAACATTAGTTGGCTGATCCGATGTTTATTTATTCATATTGTATCGCATTTATAATCTTTTCTTCCAAAGAAGCTTACAACCGATTATATTATTGAATGTGATACACACACACACACACACACACACACACACATATATATATATATATATATATATATATATATATATATATATATATATATATATATATATATATATATATGTGTGTGTGTGTGTGTGTGTGTGTGTGTGTGTAAGGAAGTTCGGCTGAGGCCTAATCTCCCATGCTTGAATTAATAAAAGAACAATTGTATAGTGAATGGGCTTAGTGCCCTTGGGATCCCCTATATCCCACAAAGCAGGGGTAGGATGATCTAGAGGCGTAATATCTATGACGGCCCAAAACCTAAGATTCTAGTGGTGACTAATGGTTTAAAGAGAGTTACTAAGTAGGTTGATGATTTTTTCATTGCCCTCATGAGCAACCCATTTATTTTTAATCTTATTGTTTTCCAAGACAAACATCATATGGTGTCTAAAAGGTGGTGATTTTTTACAATTACATATTCTTCTGGCTAACAAGCCAAGGGATTCTTCAATTGACCATTCCTTTGGATGGGTATCAAATTTTATCACACATATATCTTCCCATATCTTCCAAAGTTCCTCTCCTCTGATGACATTCCACAAGGCAGAAAAGCATCCTATTGTTTCTCAAGCAATGTTTGTTTCCAGTTGATTTGCCTTTGTAAACTCAAAATCTTGGTAAGAGACTACCAGATCAGGTAGCTTCTTGGGAATGAGAAGAAAAGATGGCCAAGGTCCTCTTTGCCCCATAGGCAATGATTACTCTAGTGAGGGGCCCCATAGACTTTATTAGCTTTTGCATTGGTCCAGATTCCACAATGGAGGATTTGTCACATAAGAACTGATTCTTTGTTCTCAATGAGAGGATGTGAAATGTCCCTGCACATAAGTTGCCAATTGATGCTCAAACAGTTTAGACACCATCTCCTATTAAGGGAGATATGCAAGTCAAGGTGCTTATGGATCCTCAGAATTTCATCTAGTTTTTAGCATTGGTCCACCTTAACCCTTCAATATGGGGCATATCATTTTCGAGAAGAAGACAAGTATTTGAATTATCCAAAGAGTTTATTATGTGTTGTAGTAGGCATCAATCAACATAATCAACTCTCCTAACATTGTCTATGTCCTCAGATCTTATCTAATGACCTTTCTCATGGTTCTAGAGGGGTTTCCATTTACAAAATCCTTTATTCCATAGCTTCTTTACTCTTTGGAGATCCTTCGATCAACTTCTTTTATTCCTCTAATAGGAAACCAAATAGAATCATTTTTCCCAATCCCAACCACCACTACCAATCTTCATTAGCCTTGATGTACGATTTCATCTTGTCCCAACTCTTCCATATGGAGAAAACTATGTCTGAGCCTTTTGGAGTCACTAAACATTGGGACCATCATAGTGAGCATATCGAGATCCTTCCACCTAGCGATTCCTATAAGCATAAGAGAATATTTGTTTTGAAGAATCAATTTAGCCCATGAAGCTTTCACCTTGCTTTCTTAGCTTGCTTCTAATTTTTTAGAGTCCAGGGTTGAGGTAGGAATCACCATTGTTAGCTTCCATCTCAAGACACCAAAGCAAGTGATATAGATTTTCGCTTCTCACATGTTGAATGTTCACAATGTCTTTTTGGGCCTTGTAAAGGAGAACTTGGGACTATTTGATAGCTAACTTCCAACACTTATCCCGAGAGGTGCAGAACTTAAAGGCCTCTCTTCAAGTCATGGAGATCGCCTGTTGAATCAAAGGAAGGAAGAGGATTGAGGAATCAACGTGAAACTGAGGGACTTTCCTATGTCGAAGATGTGGTTTGAAGGTGAGAATCATTGGATAGTGATAAGATAAAATGAGGCCGATACATTGAGAAAAGGTGGGGGAATCCTGCTTCCAACTGGTTCAATAAACCAGTTAGAGTAGCTCTATAGATCATGTAGGAATATTTTTAATTATGGTGGCCATTTTTATGTGGAAAAGGCCACTCAATTTTGTATAAAGGTCATTGAGATCTCATTTTTGTAGACATTTTGCCATTGTGAATAGAGAACTCTTTGAGAAATACTGTAACTCTCCTTTCTTCTCCACTTTTCTCTCTCATTCTTGCTCCTTGGATGTCGATATGGCAAGGAATGAGTGTCCCAAGGTAGTATATAGAGCTTGAAGGACTTTTCCATGTCCATGCAGCTCCATGCACATGTAAGGAACTCGAGAACAAGGCAAGGTCCATCCCACCATTCTTTTTAGGTCTATTTTCTCCCTATAGGTTGTATGTTTTTAATATGCAACAAGGGGGTATATATCTGATGGCCAAGGAGATATTGCTATCAGAAGTCTACAGACATGTTAAATTTGACTTTTCACTTCTCCTCCTTTGTTTCCTTTCTATCATTGGCTATTCCTCTTGGTTTGCATGCCCCCAACCAGATAGGATACATGAATTGATAATTCAGGCACCCGAGTCAACCACTTTGATGCCAATAAGTGACTCCTTTGAGTCCTACAGATTTTCAACAAACACCTTTTGGTGACGTTGTCAAGTATCTTTTGGTAGGGAATGCCTTTTAGAGTTAATTGGAAGGTGGATCCATGCTATGAAGTGCTTGGAGATCAAGGATTTTTCAAGAAAGCTCAATTTTCAAGGTAATTTATCTTCGTTTTTAGAGTTCTTTTAGCTCATGGAAGATTGAAGGTCACGTAGAGAAGCTTTGGAAGCAAAAGGAGGTCAAATAATGCTCCAAATAACTAAATGTTAGGTAAAAAGAAAGCTTCATTTATGTTCATTTGGTTCGCATTGGATGCCATTTGCATGAGACAGTGAGTGAGAGAGAGAGACAGAGAGAGAGAGAGAGCTATAGTATACGGAGGAGAGAGAACATATTTTCAAAAGCAGCACCTTGTGTGGTGAACATTTTCACCCAAAATTTCATATACAACATCTTTTAGGTAAGAAATCTATGTTGTTTAAGTTTCAAGGAAAAAGAATGTTAAACAATGCTCCAAATAACTAAAACCTAGGTAAAACAAGCTTTTTTTATGTTCATTTGGCTACGATTAGCTCTCATTTTCATGAGAAATATATATATATATATATATATATATATGCAATAGAGAGAGGATAGAAAAATAGATTTTCAAACACTTGTTGTGCCTTGTGTGGTCATCCTTTGCCCATAATTTTATAGCTAACATCCTTGATCTAACAACTCTCTCTTATGCAACTTTCAAGGCGAAAAGGTGTGTGCATAGGGAGCTACAAAGGCTAAAAGTTTTGAATTAGGTTTCTTTTTAGAAATAGTGCTTTCTTATGAAAAGCTTTTGCATACTTGCTCTTCTAAAATACACCAACACAGAATAAGACAAAGAATGGGTCATTTTGCATATTTCATCTGCACCACCTCCAAACATGCAAGAACTTGCTTATGATTATCTTGGAGGCGAGCAATATTATTACAAGCGACCATAAACAAACTTATTTTCCTCTTATGATGCTCTCTACTATGGCTAGAATTCTAATTGGAATCAAGTAACAATTGACTGTGGGTTTTGTGCTGAGTGTTGCCGTGAAAATCCAAAAAAGGGAAAGAACATTCAAATAAACATGATAGAGATAATAGGAACAAGCTATAGAGGGCAAGACACTTCAATACGAGTGTAAGCAGTGACTAGAGCTCAAGCACAACATAGATAAGTGGAAATAAAGTTTCATATTTTCAAGCCCTGTAATAAAAATGAAGAAGAATAAAACCCCACGATTATAGAAAAGACTATTGCAAAGTATTTAAGTCCATTGAAAAAGAGAAATTTAGCTTGGAAAAGTAGAAGAGAGAGACTTAAGAGGAAATGGAAAAAAATAATGAGTGATTCACAAGAGAACTTGCACAAAGAATAAGAAAAAAATCAAATGCTTAGCGAATCTCTTAGAAATTACATGCAACCATTGGCTCAAGTTCTAGATGAACGTAAGAGGAATTAATCAAAGCACCAAGGAAAACCAGTTCTAGTAGATCCTATGCCTGAAGGTCTACATATGTTCTTAAATCATATCAAGGAAGAATAGATGCAATACTTAGCTTAGATCACCATGAAGAATGCTATCCTAGAGGGGACCTATAAAGGGAAATGTTAGTTTTCTACAATAAAATGGTAGATGCTCAAGCTATGCTAGAATGAGTGCCTATGATCATACCAAATACTAGGATTTTAGAACCTTAGCTCCAAGAATTCACCCAATGAATGCCACATAAATATCCACCTCAAATACACAATAGATCACATGAAGAAACTCCTCATATACCACAAGTTCCAGTATGGAAGTAGAGATGAAACTAGATGGAAGAAAGAGAAAGAGGCAAGCCTGCACATTCTTGAGATACTTGTGGGACAATAGAACAAGCATCTAGAGGGGCCATGTTATGGTGATGTTCAGAACCTCTGCATTCATGAGGAAGACTTTCTACACACTCTTCCTAACTACGTGGGGGAGTATGAAGCTAAGTCAGAATAAGAGAGTACTAGCCATACGAAAGGGGTGCATTAAGGGAAGTGAATCAAAACCATCAATGGTAGAAGCCTTAAGGAAAACTAGAGTTTGATGCACTCTCACTTTAGAAGAGTTCTTTATGGTTAAAACACGTCTTTGGGACAAGCTAGCCCAACAAGTGAAGACACATGAAGGAGCCAATTTAGACACCACTTCCACTCTAGCTAGCTCATGTGTAAGATGAATTTTATTGGATAAGATTACGGAATATAGTGAAGGGGATGAGTGAACCACTTGTTTTCCAATCCTCTAGAATGATTACACAAACAAATCCATACTAGACTCAAGAGTAGGAGTTGTCATAAATACTAAAGAGAATTGGAAGAAATAGGGTAAGCATGACATGTGACGCACTTCGATGAAATTGCAATTAGTAAATGGACATGTAGATAATCCTCTTAGAATTTTGGTAGGAATCGTACTCTCTATGCGGAGTTAACTTTGAGCATACATTGGATATTTATCAATTTGGAAAGGTTGAAATCATGAAAAAATCTTGGGAAGACCTTTAAGTGGTGCAATGGTGATGCACCACATTAGATTACTCTTTAAGAGAGCTTCACAAAGGGCTTTAACAAAAGAAAACAAAGCTCTAGGTGACGCACATTACTCGGCACATACCTATAGGATACACAAAAGCTTCACAATACATAGAGAACCAACCACAAATCTCCTCAGTTTTACAAATGTAATCAAACTTTTTTTCTATAGTTGAACATGTCATTATATGTTTTATTAAATAACATATACAAAAGTTTCCGATAGCCATTTGGCCTTTCACATGGACACGAATGGAAAAATATCCCACTAAAGGCCAATATGGCCAAAGTGGACTATGGATAAAGAATGATAAGCTCCAAGAGATAACACCTCCAACAATTTGAAAAACATACCCTGATGTAGATTTTTTATTTTATCACTTCCCAATGCTTCTTGCTAGGATTATACGTATAGTTGCTCATGACTCCCATGATAGATGCAATGTTTGGCCTTGAAGCTACCATAGCATACATGAGATTACCAACATAAGAATAATAAGGAATTTTGTTCATGGATTCCTTTTCCTCATATATGTGGACTACACAACCGCATCTCCAATGGAAACCACATCATAGTGGTAAGAATCATCAACTCTCATGATACCAAGAGACTTTGGTGCATAAGTAGAGAACCATTCTCTATGTGGTGTCACATGGAAAGAAGCATCAGAATCTAGAATCCATGTGTGGGGAAGAGAATCAGCCATAAGAGCGTCAATAGGCACATTACTATCAACTGTGAACACATCATGATCGTAAAAAATAGAACTAATTTCTTGTATCTTCACAATCAAACTAGATGGTGTAGGTAACTTTTTAAGATGCCCATCAACATGCTATCCTTTGCCTTTAGCATTATTCAATGCATAATAATCTTTCTTCATATGTCCTTTCTCATTAAAATAATAGCACTCAATATCCATCTTCTTCAATTTACTTCTACTCTTATTCCTTTGACCATTCTTTTCCTTGCTCTTGCTCCTGCCACATTGCTAATTTTGTCCTTACAAATAATTGTGAGCAACATATGCATCTCTACTTTGAGTGCCAACCATAGACTTTCTAGAGATATCTTCATTAAAGAGTGTTCCACATATATCAATGTCCATTAGTTTACCACCAGGTTCACTATCACTAATAGATATGCAAAATGTATCCCATGATGATGGCAAGGTGCATAGCAATAAGATTGTTTTTGTTTCATTATCAATCTCTATTTTTTGAGCCTGTAATTGAGGAGATATAGCATCAAAATCATTTATACAAAAAGAAAAACTATCCATGTCTTTCGTGTGAAGGTCATATAGCTTTCTCATCAGATACACTTTATTTGATTCCATTTCTTTTTCATAAGTGTTGCATAACTTCTTCCAAAGCTCCTATGCACTTTCACAATCAACTACTATAAAGTAACCATTATCTGTTATATGCAATTGAATGGTAGACTTAGCCATTTCATCCAACTCAACACAATCATCATCATCCATATCAGTAGGCTTCTTTGAGATTCCTTGGACTGGCTTCAACTATCTCCTCTCAATTAGCACATCTTTAATATGATTCTGCCATAGAGAAAATTTGATGCCATCAAATTTTTGGACCTCAAAATGGTCTTTGCCTTGCAAGTTCTCTTGGGAACACTAGCACTAGAACTTGATCCACTAGATGTGCCTAAGATCTCTATTTCCATGATGATAGAGAAATCATTAGAATGATAGCAAGAGCTAGAATATTCCAAATATCATTGAGGCTCAAAAAGGTGACTAAGTATTTGTTATACTCCCTAGAAAAATGGATCAATAAACAAAAATGACCAACCAAAGAGATTATGTGAGAATGTATGTTCTCACACTAATAAGTGTCTGAAGGAGTGAAATCAACCACTTATAGCTGAAAATTTGAAATTGATATATATTTTTTTGAAATCTCCTACGATAAATAAGCATATGAAAAATGTAGAAAACTCATAAAAGTGTGAGTATTGACATGTAAACCTACATGGTGAATTATTGACTCCACTCCATATAAGAACTTAACTAAAATAAGCCAACTAGGCTTATCGAGCACCTATGAATAGCTAGCATAAATCTCTTATGGTGAGGCTAGGTAAGTCTTCCACCTGCATCACCGAAGGGATCCTAACATTTGGATGTCTCCTAGTTAAGAAAACCTCAACACAAACCTCTTTATCAACATCGAAGGCTTTATGCAAAATCATAACCACTATATGAATGACCACATATGCATACATAAGTGGTATCCAAAGAATCATAAATAATGTGTATGTGCTTAGTATATGGAATAAAATGGAACAAAAAGTCTGAGTTTGTAACCTAAACACAAGCCAACAACACTCAGAAGTGTCTACCAACTCTATTCTTTTGACCCAAAAACCTGCATAAACTTGTGGTGCCTAGTCCCACAACAACCGAAACCCTTCAAAGAAAAACCTAAAAAAGACTTAAGAGCTGAAAATTCAGCGATAAAGCTGAATGCAAACTACCATGGAGACAAAATCTCAAGTGCCTCTAGCATCAAAATTTCTCTTTGGACTAATATTTCCACCTGTTTAGTCTAAAATGTCCCCAACTCCAAAAATCAACCTATAATTTTCCTAAATATTGCATCCCAAGAATCTCTCAAAAATCGTTGCAAAGAGCCCAAGAAGACACTTTTGAGGCTCCAAAATAATAGTAACTTGAAGCATCATCAGTCCTACAATCACCAAGTAACTAGAGCTTAGTGATAGGGAAACCTTCCAGTTAATGAGCCTTGGGGAGAACACTTCTAGAATGGGGGGCCTCTTGAGAAGTACTAGTGCTTTGTCCTCCTTGATTGTTGAGTTCCTTCCTTGCACACAAAAAATGGTATCAACAGTGACTTTGGTGACTCATATGGAAATTTATGCCAAGTTCTATCACTTGATCGCAACCTTGGTTGTAAGCCTTGGAGGAAACCACTACAAGCCACAAGGAGCTAGGAACCCATTTGCTATGAAATGATCTGATATCAGTGAAGTGACACAATGGGGATGAACCGTAGTTGATTCCCCTTTAAAAGAGCTTCATGAAGATGTTCTCAAGGTAGAAAATCAAAGTGTTGGGAATGCTTTTGGTATGAAATGCTTTGATACCAGCAAAATGGTGAAATGTTGACACATCACAATCGATTCTCCTTTTAGGGAGCTTTAAAAATATTCTCGCACAGTAGAAAATGGAGCTCTAGTGACATGCATGCTACTATGCATAGTCTTGCAGGATACACAAAAACTAAACAATACACAGGGACAGGCCACAAATTTCCTTAATTTTACAAATGTGATTCATCTTGTAGTCCATAGTTGACCAGACCACTATATGTTATATTGAAAAACATATACAAATGTGCCAGATAGCCATTCAACCTTTCACATGGACACAAACTGTAACAAAAACTTAATGAGACATTTTAAAGTGGTTCAAGATTGGGATCTAAATCCTTATATTTGCAACACTTAGGTGTAAGCACTAAGTTAAATCTAGAAGAATTTTCTTTTAGAGATATTGCTCCACTATAATGGAAGAGATGTGGGTTTGTAAAGTAGCCATATGATTGTATGACTAGATGCAAATCTTGGCTACATTGGATGTGTCTTTTGATGAGCAAAGAATTATTGAATGCTCTGATGTTGAAGGCTATGATATCTTCATGGTTTCTATTTTGGAAGAAGTCTTGAAGATGGCCACAAATCATTCTTGTTTTTTGTGTCCAGCTCATATTCCTATATGTTGGAGAGTGCTAATCTGCAAAAGAACAAGTTATCCTTGATGTTAGAGCACCTCTATATCAAGAAAAACTCAAAACCTCAACTAATTTTGGAAGGCCAATGCCAAATGATCAAACTTTGAACTAAATGTGAAGAAACTAATTATTCGGAAAAGTCTGCTGCAATTAATTCACTCATTGACTATTCAAATGTGTAAAGTTTTCTATGAAACTTTATAAAAGTGTCTCCTGAAGTTTGAACACCTTCCCCAAGTTAAATCTCTCCAAAATATCTAGTAGATCTTGAGATTTACTTCAAACCATTTACCTATGTTTGAAACTATTCTTTTGTGTAATCGACTTTGACACCTGCAACTTCTAATGCATGGTTCTCCCAAACTAGACCCCATTTATTCAAATGCTTTTAGCCATAAGTAGCTTACCTTTCAACCTAAAGAATGAGTGCTTACTTACTCAAAACTTTACACATGGAGGTAGATCTGATCAAAACATTGGGCACTGGGATTGCACCTGTTTTTGTCTTCACTTCATCCATTTACACATGTAAATGTTCCTACTTTAAATTCTCTCAACTTGATTATAATTAAACTCTCAAAACTTGTATAGAGTCACTCACTACAGAATTAAACTTGTACAAAAGCATTCCTCAATAGGATAAACACAGAAGGAGCAATGGAGAAAAGATCACGACTCAGGTTTTAGAAGTTTTCTTCTATTCTCATGAAAACAACTAATTTGATGAATCTCATTCATTCATCACATACATTCTTCTTCTACTCATCTATACTTGTATATATAGGCATATATGTACAAACTTGTTACCTTTACAAAAGGTATATAAACTAATTTTAAGCTTGATGTACATGTATATACAAGTCTTCATCTTTTGACCATGCACTAATCTTCAAGCTTCAGAATTTGGTCTTTGCTTTATTCCTTGACTTCAATTCTTGTCCAAATCATCAATTGTTGATTTTCTTGCACCAACACCTCCCCCTAAATCATCAATTGTGATTTTCTCCATCTTCTTTATACCTGCCATGTCTTTGAACCTCTGCAACTTAGGTACATCCAAGCTTTTGGTTAACATTTCTACGATTTGATCTTTTGCTGAAGTATGTATGACTTCAATCTCTTTATCAATCACCTTCTCTCTCAAGAAGTGATATTGGATCTCAATATGTTTAGTCCTGGCATGAAACACAGGGTTAACAGCTAGATACAATGAACTCATATTATCTCCATGAATAGTGGGTGTACTCTGAATGATGTCAAAACTCTTCATAAGAGTCTTCAACCATATAACCTTCTTTGCAGCTTCAACCATACCTTTATACTCTGCATCTGTGGATGACAAAGCAATTGTATGTTGCTTCTTGGAACACCAAGAGATTAACTTATCTCCCACATAACATAGATACCCATAGGTTGATCTCCTATCATCATGATTACCTGCCCAATCTGTATCATTGTATATCTTGATATTTGAATCAGATGTGAATCCATAATACAAACCTTCTTTGAGTGTACCCTTAATGTATCTTAACACCCTTTGTCCTGCAATCCAATGTTCTTTCCTAGGACAATGCATGAATTGAGATAATATTCCAATTGCATATGACAAATCAGGCCTAGTTAATGTAGCATAGCTTAAACTACCAACCAGAATTTGATATAGCTTCATGTCCTTGAATTCTTCTCCTCCATATCTACTCAATATATGATTCACCTCCATTGGAGTAGGTGCTACCTTGCAATCTTTCATTTACTCCATGTTGAGTATATGAAATCTCCATGCCCAAGAAATGTGACAAGTCTCCCACGTCACTTATTTTGAACTCTTTCTCCATCTGCCTCTTAAGACTTTGTATGCCCTTCTCATCTGTACCTGTAAGAATTATGTCATCAACATATATGAAAATGTAAATGAACCCACCATCACTTGCCTTAACAAGCAAGCTACTATCTGCCTTAGACACTTGGAAACCAAGTTCTTTCAAGAACTTCACAAGTCTATAATTCCATGCCTGTAGGGCTTGCTTCAAACCATACAAAGCTGTCTTGAGCTTACACACATATTCTAGATAACATTTGCTCCATGAAAACATCATTTGAAAT
Organism: Ceratopteris richardii; assembly: GCA_020310875.1. Classification (NCBI taxonomy): domain Eukaryota; kingdom Viridiplantae; phylum Streptophyta; class Polypodiopsida; order Polypodiales; family Pteridaceae; genus Ceratopteris; species Ceratopteris richardii. The sequence goes on along the minus strand of CM035426.1, from coordinate 149,050,100 downwards.
GTAACCATTTAGAAAAGCATTATTCACATCTAATTGACATAGCTTCCAACCTTTACATGAAGCAATAGCTATGAGAGTCCTTAAAGCTGTCATCTTTGCCATAGGACTATAAGTCTCATCATAATCTATACCATATGTTTGAGCATACTCTTTCACAACAAGTCTAGCTTTATACCTAGACACACTTCCATCTACATACCTCTTTGGCTTATAGACCCATTTGCATCCAATGATCTTCTGACTATTTGGTTTAGGAACCAAATCCCATGTTTCATTCTCCATTAATGCATCATAATCATCCTACATAGCTTTCTCCCAATTTTCCTTACCTTTTGCCTCATCATATTTAGAAGGATCTTCTTCTACTTTCACAACGTAAGCATAGTCTTTCGTGGTAAAAAATGAAGTATCATAGTTGTACCTTATAGGTTGCTTTCTGTTCCTTGTTGAACTTCTAGCTTCTCCACTCTTTGAAGTCTTTGGTTCTGCATACTCTGGATCAAAATTTGGCATCTCTTCATTATCAATATGAGCATCAACAACCTCTTCATCATCATGAATTTGAATTTTTGACTTCCCCTTTCTTTGGGTCATGACTTCTTCATCACTTGCATGAATATTAATTGTACTTGCATACCAAGTACCTTGCTCATCAAATGTAACATCCTTTGACACAAGGAATTGCTTTGTGGATGGACTCCACAACCTATAACCCATATGCTTATCATCATAACCAATGAACACATACTTTTCATCTTTAGGTTCCAATTATGCCTTAAATGAGATGGCAAATATGCATAAGCCAAAAATCCAAAAACTTTGCAATGATCTAAGGTAGGTCTCTTACCCCACCATGCTTCATATGGTGTCATACCCTGCAAAGCTTTACATGGTAGCCTATTAACCAAGTATGTGGCTGTATTTATAGCCTCAACCCACAAATAATTAGGATAATTTTTCTCTTTCATCATTGACCTTGCAAAATCAACAAGAGTTCTATTCCTCCTTTCTGCTACACCATTTTGTTGAGGAGAGTACTTGCAAGTAACTTCCCTTTTTATACCTACATTCCATAAGTAATCACTGAACTCATTAGAGAAATACTCTCCCCCTCCATCTGACCTTAGTCTCTTTAGTTTTTTTCCTGTAATCCTTTCTTCATACACATGATAATGTTTAAATGTATTAAACACCTCTGATGTAGCATCATCAACATAAATCACATAATATCTTGAACCATTAATGCTAAAGTCCTTTGATGGTCTCCACACATCTGTATGTACCAAATCAAGCTTCTCTGAATACATGAAGCCATGTTTACTATATGATTGCTTGTGAGCCTTACAATTGACATGCTTCACATCTATATGTCATGTGTTGAACTGCAACATTAGGTAATCCAATCACTGAACCATTGTTAATCATATCTTTAATACCTCTTTCATTGAAATGTCCAAGCGTTTTGTTGGGGATGTAAGGGTCATGTGACCTTACCCCCATATTCATGTATATACATCATATATAGAGCATTGTCTTAAGAGAGATCATTATGTGGGTTTCAAGGCTCCCATGCATGTCCACGCGTCTCTCCTCTCTTCTCTCTCCCTCCATCTTTTGCTTCCTCCTCTTGTTCTACACACCAATGCCATTAATTGGTATCAGAGCATGTTGAAGGCTTGTGTGCAACAAGCTTCAATGGAAGCTTAAGTCAGAAGGGGTAGAAGTGCAGGTCGGTAACTCTTGATAGTTGTTTAGTATTTTGCTCATAACTTGAGCTAGCAAGCTCGGATTGATGCGTTTTAAAGTTTTGTGCGTAGCTAACATAGAGAGCTACAACTTTGCAGAAGGGTGCAGAACCTGATTTGGAGTTTTAGACTACCGAAAATTCAAAAAACACGGACTGCTATAAAAGGCAAATCTACATTCAATAGGATAGCAGGTCAGTTTTTGGATCATAACTTGAGTTCTACATATCAGAATGCAATGATTTAACTCGTTGTGCATAGGCTGGACCGATAACTACAACTTTGTAGAAGAACTCAGATTTAGACTCTCAGTGAAATGTCACCGAAACTGCAAAATACTGAGCAAGAGTGTTGCAAATGAAAGTGAAATTGATAGTAGGTGCTTGTTTTGTGCATATCTTGAGCTATGCACCTTTAATTGAGGTGTTCTTTATCTCGTTACGTAGCCAAGAGTTAAATATTGAAGTTTGTTGAAGTGCCTTGTACACATCTTCTTTTAACAAATAATCATTGTCTTCTTGCACTTTGAAGTATCTTCCAGTGGCCCTAAATATAATGCTAGGGTACTCAGACTAGCATCCTCACACTCAAACATCAACTACCGTCAACATCTGTAAATACATATCATATTTTGCATAACTACATTAATGCATACACACACATACACACACACACACACCAATCCAAAGCTTTAAATATCTAGATCAATCAAGGCATTGTATGCTCTTGCTTCAAGCTTTGAATATCTAGGTCAATCAAGGTATTGTATGCACCTCATGCCAAAATTGATCTTTCCATGACTCATCCATATCTAGGATATTGGAGTCAAAATCCTCTCCTAGTTCTAGCAATATATTCTCATCTTTTGTCTCATCATGATGCTTAACCTCATGAGTAGTATCCTTATCTAGAACACAAGCTTGAATTGGTTTTGGGATTTCTTGGGAGGGCTTGATGGGAAGAATATCAAATGCCTCTTGATATTTAGGATGAACTTGTTACAAAATTTCAAGAGAGGACCTATATGATTTTATATGCACTAACTCTCCTCTCCTACTCTCTAAGGGCGATTTTGGTGTATACAACTTAGAAGGACTTAAGTCCCTTGTGATTTGGTTTGTCCTTATAGGTTCTATCTCATATGTGTTGGTGCAGACCAATCACCAATTGAAGACTTGGAAGACCAAATGAGAAGGAAGAATCAATTCCTAAAGTGTGGAAGAAGATTACATTCAGAGGACAAGAGAAGTGTACACATATGTACATTAGCATAGTCATAGATGACTTAGATCTTTTGTTCAGTAAGAATCATGTACAAATTATCTATAAATACCTTGAGAAAAGTCGGGGCATGTATGAGAGCATATGTGACAATAGTCAGAAGTCAAGAATGAGGGAGATAGAAGTCATGAGATAGAGGAAAGTGAATTTGAGTTAGCTCTCATCACTCAGTTGTATTTCTTCTGAGTAAAGAAAAATATTTGCGCCCGATGTTTCTGCGTGTTCTCCTTCTACAGTAGATCAATTGTGAAATGCTTTTGTACAAGTCTAAGTTGAGAGTTACTTGACCTCTGTGCAAAGTTTTAGCTTCCAATTGTAATCAGGCTGAGTGAATTAAGTGTAGGAACATTCATATGTGAAGTGTGTTCACTGGTTCTTAAAACAGGCGCATATTTCGAAGTCAATGTTTTGGTCATTTCTCCTAGCACAGTTTAAAGTTTTGCATGAGTGAGGGCTTAATCTTTAAGTTGGAAGATAAGCTACTTATGTCTAGAAGCATTTTGTAAAACGGGTTCTATTCAAGGAGAACCAAGTCTTAAAAGTTACAGGTGTAAAGTCGACTGTTCTGAGTAACAGTTTCTGACATAGGTAACTTGAGAAGTTGATTTCTCAAGCTATACTTAATCTTTTGAAGAGATTCAACTTGGAGTAGATGCGCAATCTCTAGGAGATACTTCGTACAAAGTTTCATAAAAAACTTTACACGTTTGATAGGTCAATGTGAAGAAATAGTGAAGCAGACTTTTCTGTGTTTCATCTTCTTCACAGATTTGTTAATCTTTTGATAATTAGCAATTGATCCTCTAAATTAGTGGAGTGTTTGACTTATTCTTGGTATAGAGGTGCTCTAATCACAAGAATAAGTTGTTCTTTTGGAGATTAACATTCTCCATCAGTGGTATCAGAGCAGGAGATATCAATTTGAAGAAAAGGAGGATCCCGACTGCTGCAGATTCAAGAAATTCAACACTTGGACCAAGAAGTGAAAGTTTGGAGTCAAAGCTTGAGGAGAAGACTAATTGACATCAAGAAAGGCAAAAGGAGTTCAATTCGAAGTAAAGGTACATACATTGTTTGTAAAGCTTGAAGATTTCAATACACAGGTGGACACAAGATGGGAGAAAGCTTGCAGATTGATAAGCTAGATAGGGAGAACTATCCAGCATGGTCCATGAGGATGGAAGCACACCTCATGAGCAAAGATCTTATATCATTTATTACAGGAGATGAAGAAAAACCAGAGTTTGCAGATCCAAGTATTCCTACTAGGGAAGAACTTGCAATGTTGAAGACTTGGATGAGAAAGGATGCTCAAGCAAGGAGTATCATTTACATGGCTGTAAATGATTACCTTCTACCTCACATCAGAGGTTTGGAAAGTGCTACAGATGTTTGGAATGCCTTGGAAGAGCATTTCCAAAATACAACTAAGTCAAGGAAGTCCTCACTATGGGCTGAGTTCACAACCTTCAAGAAGAAGAGCTCACAATCAATTTCAGATTATGTGGCAAGGATGAAAGATATTGCAGATAGCTTGGGAGCAGTGGATGAAGATATTGAAGAGGAAAAGTTGGTAAGACAAATACTTACAGGTCTAAGAGGTGATGAGAAGTGGAAGCCTTTTATATTATCCATAGAGTTGTCACTTGATCACTTTACTCCTGACCTTAATCAATTGCTAGGACACATGCTAACCTTTGAGCACGATCTTAAAGGAGACAATGATAGAAGTACAAGTCAAGCTATGTACTCCAAAGACAAGAAAAAGAATGGCAAAGGAAAGCAATCAAATGATGATGAAGGGAATTCAAATCAAGCCAACTTCACAAAAGGGAAGACAAATTTCAGAGGTAAAGGAAGAGGAGGTAAGAACAAAGATAATGCTAAAGCTTGTTGGATTTGTGGCAGAACAAATCATTTGGCAAATGATTGTTGGTATAACAATCAAAGTGGAGGATACAACAATCAGAATTATAGTCAAAGAGGTAGAGGAGGCAGAAATCAAAGAGGCAATTTCAAAGGAAGAGGAGGTAGGACATCATATGGTAGAGGAGGTGGAAGAAACTTCCAATCTCAGTCCTACAACAACAATTATTACAATTATGCATCAGATCAGAAGGATGACATGACTCTTATCTTGAATGCAACTCATGAATCAATGGGAGAAGATCAAAGAGTGTTTTATATTGACTCAGGGTGTAGCAACCATCTGAGTGGGAATCTATCTTTGATGACTGATATGGAAGCAAAGGTCAATGGACATACAGTTCAAACAGGTGACAATACCAAACATAAAGTGGAGAGCATTGGATCAGTGAAGACAAAGAGTGGAAGTACACTTCTGAGCAAGGTACTTTATGTTCCTACTATTCCTAAAAATCTGATAAGTGTAGGGCAAATTGTGGAGAAAGGATATGAGGTAAGATTCACAAATGATGGTCTTTATGTACAAGATCCAAATCAGGGATATAGAAACATAATTGCAGGTAAAAAGGAAGGAAGATTGTTCACTCTCAAAGTCCAAGGTAATGTGGGACATGCATTATTTACCTATGGAGGTCAAAAGGTATCTGAATTAGACCTATGGCATAAAAGGCTAGGTCATTTCAATGAGAGAGCTATAAAGGAGATGTCAAAGAATCAGGTGGTGCTTGGATTGCCAAATATTGAAGGGCAACATATGGTGTACAAGTGTAAAGCTTGTCAATTAGGTAAAGCACATAAGAGTTCTTATAACAAATCAGGGTACAAGTATTCAAATATGCTTGAATTGGTTCATACAGATGTATGGGGTCCCTCAAGGGACTATAGCATAAATGGATCCAGATATTATGTGTTGTTTGTTGATGATGCAACCAGGTGGATTACTTTGTATGTAATCAAGGATAAATCAGAAGTTTTCAAGACATTCAAACATTTTCATGCTTATGCAGAAAGGATCACAGGACAAAAGCTAAAGAGGTTAAGATCAGATGGAGGGGGAGAGTATTTCTCAAAAGAGTTTGATGATTATTTGTGGAATGCAGGTATCAAAAGAGAAGTAACTTGCAGGTACTCCCCTCAACAGAATGGAGTAGCAGAAAGGAGGAATAGGACTCTTGTAGAGTTTGCAAGAGCCATGATGAAGGAAAAGAATTGTCCAAATTACTTATGGGCAGAAGCCATTAACACTGCAACATACCTTGTGAATAGGTTGCCTTGCAAAGCTTTGGATGGAGGAACCCCTTATGAAGCATGGTGGGGTAAGAAGCCTAGTCTTGATCATTGTAAAGTATTTGGATGTATTGCATATGCTTATGTTCCTTCACAATTAAGACATAAGCTAGAACCAAAAGCAGAGAAGTATGTGTTTATTGGATATGATGATAGACAGATGGGTTACAGGTTGTGGAGTCCATCCACAAAGCAATTTCTTGTTACTAAAGATGTAACATTTGATGAGCAAAATATGTGGTATACAGGATCACCAAATGAGTATACAGGTGTTGAAGAAATACAAAGGAAAGGAAAGGCAAAGGTAAAAGTTTGTGAAGAAATTGTTGATGAAGTTGACTCTAGATGTAGAGTGCAAGATCATGTAGAAGAAGGGCCAAGATTTGATCCAGAATCAAATGAGGCTGAAACTTCAAGAAGTGCAGAAATCAGAAGATCTACAAGGGAAAGGAAAGAACCTATAAGGTATAGTTATGATACATCTTTCCTAACAACAAAAGACTATGCCTACATTGTTAAAACAGAAGAAGATCCAACCACTTATGAAGAAGCCAAAGGTAAACAGAATTGGGAGAAGGCAATGCAAGAAGAGTATGATGCTCTACTTGAAAATGAAACTTGGGAACTAGTATCAAGACCAAAGAATCAGAAGGTCATTGGATGCAAGTGGGTATATAAAACAAAGAGGCTTGCAGATGGTAAGGTGTCTAGATATACGGCTAGACTTGTGGTCAAAGGTTATGCCCAAACTTATGGGGTAGATTATGATGAAACCTTTAGTCCTGTTGCTAAGATGTCTACAATTAGGACATTGATTGCTATTGCTACTTGCAAGGGATGGAAATTATCACAATTGGATGTGAAAAATGCATTTCTAAATGGTTACATTGCAGATGAAGTATATATGGAGCAACCAGAAGGCTTTATGGAGTCAATTGAATCAGATTATGTGTGTAGGCTCAAGAGAGCTTTATATGGGTTGAAGCAAGCCCCAAGAGCTTGGAATTACAGATTGGTCAAGTTCTTGAATGAATGTGGATTTCAAGCATCAAAGGCAGATAGTAGCTTGCTAGTGAAGGCAAGTGAAAATGGATACATTTACATGTGCATTTATGTTGATGATATTATTGTTACAGGAACAGATGCTCAAGGAATCAATGAACTCAAGAAGCAAATAGAGAAGGAGTTTAAGATAAGTGATTTGGGAAACTTATCTTATTTTCTAGGAATGCAGATTGTGTATACTCAACATGGAGTATATGTTTCACAAGAGAGATACTTGAAGAATCTTTTAGTCAAATTTAACATGGAAGATTGTAAGACCTCAACTACACCATTGGAGCTAAATCATAAATTAAGCAGGTATGGAGGTGAAGAGTTCAATGATATGAAGAAATATCAGAGTTTGGTAGGTAGTCTAATCTATGCTACCTTGACAAGGCCAGATCTATCATATGCAGTAGGTGTGTTGTCACAATTCATGCATTGTCCAAAGAAGACTCATTGGATTGCAGCCCAAAGGGTACTCAGATATATCAAAGGAACCTTAAGTGAAGGTTTGTATTGTGGTTTCACTTCTGACACAAGAATCAAAGTGTTTAGTGATGCAGATTGGGCAGGTGACTCAGATGATAGAAGATCTACTCATGGATATCTTTGTTATATTGGAGATAAGCTAGTGTCTTGGTGTTCAAAGAAGCAACATACAGTTGCTTTATCATCCACAGAAGCTGAGTATAAGGGAATGGTAGAAGCTGCAAAGGAAGTGATATGGTTGAAGACCTTGATGAAAAGTTTTGAGACTGATCATAGTACTCCAATAATTTTTGGAGACAATATGAGTTCTTTGTATTTGGCAGCTAACCCTGTTTTTCATGCCAGGACTAAGCATATAGAGATTCAGTATCATTTCTTGAGGGAAAAGGTACTTGATAAAGAGATTGAAGTGATGTACACTTCAACAAAAGAACAAGTGGCAGATATGATGACAAAGAGTCTGGATGGACCTAAGTTACAAAGGTTCAAAGACATGGCAAGTATAAAGAAGACAGAGAAAACCTCAATTGATGATTGAGGGGGAGCTGTTGGTGCAGACCAATCACCAATTGAAGACTTGGAAGACCAAATGATGAAGGAAGAATCAATTCCTAAAGTGTGGAAGAAGATTACATTCAGAGGACAAGAGAAGTGTACACATATGTACATTAGCATAGTCATAGATGACTTAGATCTTTTGTTCAGTAAGAATCATGTACAAATTATCTATAAATACCTTGAGAAAAGTCGGGGCATGTATGAGAGCATATGTGACAATAGTCAGAAGTCAAGAATGAGGGAGATAGAAGTCATGAGATAGAGGAAAGTGAATTTGAGTTAGCTCTCATCACTCAGTTGTATTTCTTCTGAGTAAAGAAAAATATTTGCGCCCGATGTTTCTGCGTGTTCTCCTTCTACAGTAGATCAATTGTGGAATGCTTTTGTACAAGTCTAAGTTGAGAGTTACTTGACCTCTGTGCAAAGTTTTAGCTTCCAATTGTAATCAGGCTGAGTGAATTAAGTGTAGGAACATTCATATGTGAAGTGTGTTCACTGGTTCTTAAAACAGGCGCATATTTCGAAGTCAATGTTTTGGTCATTTCTCCTAGCACAGTTTAAAGTTTTGCATGAGTGAGGGCTTAATCTTTAAGTTGGAAGATAAGCTACTTATGTCTAGAAGCATTTTGTAAAACGGGTTCTATTCAAGGAGAACCAAGTCTTAAAAGTTACAGGTGTAAAGTCGACTGTTCTGAGTAACAGTTTCTGACATAGGTAACTTGAGAAGTTGATTTCTCAAGCTATACTTAATCTTTTGAAGAGATTCAACTTGGAGTAGATGCGCAATCTCTAGGAGATACTTCGTACAAAGTTTCATAAAAAACTTTACACGTTTGATAGGTCAATGTGAAGAAATAGTGCAGCAGACTTTTCTGTGTTTCATCTTCTTCACAGATTTGTTAATCTTTTGATAATTAGCAATTGATCCTCTAAATTAGTGGAGTGTTTGACTTATTCTTGGTATAGAGGTGCTCTAATCACAAGAATAAGTTGTTCTTTTGGAGATTAACATTCTCCATCAATATGGGAACTGATGATGGATAACTCATCATTGGTTAAGTAGGTAGTGTACAAGGATGTGAGGATACTTCATTGGATGTCATATAATGGAACCAATGATCAATTATTCTAGTTTATAGTAAATCTATAGTGCAGTGATTGATCACCTTCTATTCTATGCCACACCATTAAGAAACGTTACATGGTTGTGGTTGTTAAGTATGCCTAAACCATTGGTTTTATGTAGGACAAAAGTTGTTGAATGGTCACCTCCACAATGTTGGCAATATCTATTCTAAAAGATCTCTCATTGCTTCTTTCAAGTCTTTGAAGATTCAATGTTTTTAGTCAATTTGTTTGCTACATCATCAAGAGATGAATGTGATTGCACACTAGTAGTACTTCTTTTCTTTGGAGACTCCTGTGCCAGTTCCAAGTTATCCTCCAAATTGATACTCTTTGATACACTCTTTCACACTAGATGTTCTTTGATAAAGATGGGACTTCAGTCCCAAAATCATCCAATTTATCTCGATGTTTGTGGAAGATATATAAAGAACCTTTCTTAACCAATATGCATTCCCTTCTTCCTTATAAGAAGATGTTGAATCAAATTCACCATAGCATTTGAGCTCTTGATTTTCACTAGGTTATGACCTCCCCATCCTTGAAGTAGTGAGCACCATGCCCATTGTCCATTTAGTGGGTTAGATTTGTGTCATAATTACCCTCTACCTTGGATAAGAATGTTAATTCCTTCTAGGGCTCAACCATGTTGATGGAAAACATGACATCACTTTTGAATTGCTTTTTGATTCACTCAAAGTGTCAAAGAGAGTTCTGGCAATCATGCTAAATAAACTTACACTCTCTACAGTAAAAAAAAACCTTGCTATTGACATTCCTATTGGTGCTTGACTTTTTTTTGTGCATTAACCATTTGATTTCTACCTAGTGTCATTCCTAATCTTAAAATTATATATGTGGATCCTTCAGTGCACACACTTGTATATGGTTTACAAGCATATGCAATGATTAGACACTTATGGTCAAAAACACACTTTATCTGCAAATAATCCTTTAATTTCAATACTTGATAAAGAATTTGAATTCACCAAAGAAAGTTGAGATCTATACCTCAGAGCTCTCCTATGAGCTTTCAAGAAGAATGAATTCCACTTGCAACACATTCTTGGAAAATATGCAAAGTTATACTCCTTTGTACTCTATGCACATTGGATCAAGAAATAGTCTTTGCACAAGCACAATTTGTTTTTCCTTGTTCCCTAAATCTTATGAGAGATCTTCAAGGTTTTTTAAGTGTTGAAAACCCCAAGTTGTCACATGGACACCTTATCTACATAGAGAAATCGTGAAGATGATCCTGAATAATTTTTTTGGTGAAATTGTGCTTGCAATTCATTTGGAGCCTTCTCTAAAGTCTTGGAATTACTTTGTAGAATAAAATAAAGGCTAAAAATGTTCAATGTATTACAATGATATCTTTGACTAGTTTCCAAGGTAGAGATAATCATGGAGAGATTTGGAGCAATTTTATGATCTTTTGAGGTGGGAATTGAGTTATCTTATGCCCTTGAATCCTTTGGACAATTCTCACTCTCTTTTTAGCTCCAAAACCCACAAAACGCATTTGGAAAATTGCTCTAATCAAAGAAATTATTGGTATGTTTTTCTAGTTTTTTCATTGAAATTTTCTTGTGTTTCCTCTCTAAAAATTGTAAAAAATCCTATCGAATGAGTATGGAACCATTTTTTGTCTTAAATGGTTTAAATCCCTCCAATAATTTCTTTGGATAGGACTTGAACTAGGGCAATGGGGGTTGGAAATAAGTCAAATTCTTTATCTTTTAAGTGATTTTCACCTTTTTAAGCCATCTTGACATGCTTGTGATAAATTTCAACCTCCTCAAGGCTTGAAATTTAGTTTTTTGCATTTGATTGATTGCTTTGCCTAAAGCAATCATGGACAAGTGATGTGTGGTTTTCCTAAGTTTTTCAAGTTTGGATATACTTGCAATACGTTATAGTCCCAAACAATGACAAAGGGTACTAGATAAATGTCAAAGAACTTTCAATTATCTTGACATGGTCGATCTTGATAGGCCAAACCCATAAGGCAATCAAAGGTCTATTTTGGCAAACTCATGCATTTATTTTCATGTCGTGCCACTCCAAAGGGTTCTCTCTATGGTCTCTAAGTCCATCGAACCCGAAATGGCACTCAAAATCTCCAGAATGTCAGAGAAAAAATTCTCTTCCTAGAACAATCATAAATAGTGCAATTAACCTTTTTCTTTGAGTTTAAATGATTCTCAATTTTACACAATGGTAGATTCCTCTTAGATGGAACGTGCACCACCATATGACTTGGAATTCCCTCTGATCTTGCTACAATGGGTCATGATTTTCTTTCCATTTAGAGAAATCAAGGCTATGGTTGTCATTGATTTTTGTGCTCTCAAAATGACTCAAGACTAATCCCACTAGCTCTGCCCATGGCCTAGAGACTAATCAAGTAGCAAGTACAATAAAAAACCCCTAAGTATTAGAGCACCAATTGCTCTACAAAGAATGAATGTCCTAGCTTATGTGTAGTTTTGTGTATTCTGTCAAGTTCCTTTTGTTATTATCAATCTTGTACTTCAATTGATCACTTCCATTTGCAATGAAATTTTAAGATTGAGTGAGGTTTCCCACACACACCTACCTTGCCAAGTAGGGCAATCAAAGAAATTGAACTTGAGGATTTTTTGAATGTTTGAATTTAAATAGAATTTGAAAACATAAATGGTATCACCATCAATCTATTTGTCCAAAATGTAGCCAAAAAATTTCACGTAGAAAAATGACTCTATGATTCTCAAAAAAAATGGATCAAGACTTTCAAAATTACAATGTAGACAATGCAAATGCTACTTTTTTTATCAATGAACTAATGCAATAATGCAATCAAAACACATATTGTATGTTTATTTGAAGGGTTTTGAAGGCGATGCACCACGTTGCGCTCTCCTTATCGAGAGCTCAACGATGATATCCTTGGAGTAGAAAATGGAGCTCCTATGGCTGCACACGGTACTCCGCATAGAGACTACAGAATACGCAAAAAACACAGTACACAAGGAGCATGAAAGACAGACTTCTTAGGTCTTACAAATGCGGTCGAACTTACAGTTTGTGACTGACCATGCCACTATATGTTTTATTGAAGAACATATACAAAGAAGTGCCCGTGGCCATTTCGCATTTCACATGGACACTAACGGTAACAATCTCCCACTAAAGGCCAATATGGCCAAAGTAATCATGGGAGAAAAAATAAAGAATGATAAAGAATACCTGAGTGTAAGTATACAAACTATACCTCCCACCTGATGGGCATGTTATACAGTATACAAGTGACTGTGTAAGATCATGAATCAAGTAACCCCCATCAAGTGACAACAGTGTCGAAAGCTATCATGTGGTAGAGCTTTAGTCAAAACATCTGCATCATTATCTCGAGTGTGAACCTTCTCAAGAATAATGTGCTCGGTGGCTAAGCAATCTCTTATGAAGTGATACCTCACCTCAACGTGCTTGGTCTTTGCATGATAGACTGGATTCTTAGCCAAAGCAATGGCACTCTGACTGTCATTGAGCAAACGAGGTACATGCTGAGGTAAACCCATATCACAAGCAAGATGAGAAAGCCACAATGCTTCCTTACATGCCTCACTTGCTGCAACATACTCTGCTTCTATGGTGGAAACAGTTGTACATTCTTGAAGACGAGATCTCCAAGAGATAGCACCTCCAGCAAAATGAAAAATGTACCCTGATGTAGACTTACAATTGTCTACACAACCAGCATAGTCAGAATCTGTGTAACCAATAATGTATGCTTTCCCTCTACCTAAGCATAGACACTTGTCCTTAGTGCCACTCAGATATCTCAAAATCATCTTGACCTCTTCCCAATGTTTCTTGTTAGGATTAGACATATATTTGCTCACAACTCCCACTTCAAATGCAATGTCTAGTCTCGTGGCTACCTTAGCATATATGACACTACCAACAAGAGACTGAAAGGGAATTTTGGTCATGAATTCCTTTTCCTCATTCGATTTGGGGCAATCATCCTTGCTCAATTTCACATATGTGGGTAAAGGTGTATTCAATGCCTTCCCACCCTGCATATTGAACATGCCAAGTACTTTGGATATGTACTCACTTTGAGACAAGTATATGCATCTTTTACTCCTATCACGAGTAATGCGCATGCCAAGAATATGTTTGGCATCCTCCAAATCCTTCATATCAAATGTCTGACTCACCCTTTTTTAGAATTGACAAGTCGTAAGAGGACTTCCCAGCAATCAACATATCATCGACATAAAGTATCAAACATATCAAGCTGCCATTTGAGCATCTCTTCGTGTAGAGACAATGATCCTCATTGCTTCGAGAATAGCCTTGAGACTTCATAAAAGCATCAAACTTTTGGTACCATTGTCTAGGGTACTGTTTAAGTCCATACAAGCTCTTCTTGAGCTTACAAACTAGACTTTCCTTGTTAGGAACTACATAACCCTCTGGTTGTTCCATATAGATCTCATCTATAAGATCTCCATGCAAGAAAGCAATTTTCACATCCATTTGAACTAGCTTTAAGTCCTCCATTGCAACAAATCCAAGCAACACGCGTAGGGTAGTAATCTTGACCACTAGAGAGAAGATTTCCTCGAAATCAACACCATGGTGTTGCTTAAAACCCTTTGCAACAAGTCCTACTTTATACTTTGGAGAAGCACTATCTTATTTCAGCTTATATACCCATTTAAATGGTAACGCTTTCTTGCCCCTTGATAAAGGTACTAAATCCCAAGTACCATTCTTGTGAATAGAATCCAACTCACTCTTCATGGCATGCTCCCACTTGACATGATCCTCTGTCTGCATAGCCTCTTTGTAGCAAGAAAGCTCACCGGCATCTGTAAGCATAACAAAATCTAAACCTGGAACATATCTATCAAGTGGATGTGAGACACGTGCAGAACGTCTCAATGGTTGTTGAACAGGAATATATGAAGACTGATCTGAATGGACATTCTCTTGAACATCCCTATGTGCAAAATCTTTATGCATGCTAACCGAAGGACTAGTATCCTCAAACACCACTCTTCTCACTTCAACCTCCTTAATGGGGTTTTTTGAATCTTAGACTCATTGAAAATGACATCACTACTTTTGATCACTCACCGTGTTTCAGGATCACATAAGCAATATCCAAATTGTCCTTCTCTACCATATCCAAGGAAAATGCATTTCTTTGACTTATGGTCCAACTTTTGTCTAAGATTCTTGGGTATATGAACATATGCTTCACACCCAAAAACTCGAAGATGATCATAATATGGTGGCTTCCCTATCCATAACTCTTGTGCCACTTTTAGAACTTTGGCAGTACTAGATGAAAGGTTAATCACATGAACTACAGTCAATACTGCTTCTGCCCCAAAACCTTGTGAGAGGTTTGCATGATGCAACATAGAAACTACTCTATCTTGAGTAGTTCTATTCATCCTTTCAGCTACACCATTCTGTACAGGGGTATAAGGAGCTGTAAACTCTCTATGAATCCCTCTAGACTAATAGAAAAGGCTGAATTCATGTGAGGTATACTCAGCCCCATCATCTAAATGTAAAGCCTTAATCTTAGTTCTTTTTTTAGTCTCAACTGAAGAAAGCCATTTTTTGAAAGTAGGGAATACCTCATCCTTCGATTTGATAGGATATATCAAGACTTTTCTAGTAGCATCATCTATAAAAGTGACAAAGTAAAGAGAACCACCTAAGGATCTAGTGGGCATAGGACCACACACATCTGTATGGACGGCTGAATTGAAGAATCAATGTGCGTTCTATGCACATTTTTTGTTTGCTTTCCATATTGACAATGCTCACAAAATGAAAAATCAGAGAAAGATAACACAGGTAAGTAGCCAGAACGAGAAAGATTTTCCATTCCACTACGAGATATATGGCCCAAACGACCATGCCAAATACAGGCCATAGGCTGTTCAGTAATAGCTACCAAGTGTTCTTTCTGTGATACAAATAAAGGATAAAGTGAGCCAATTTTACCTCATTTTGCAATAACCATATTGCCCTTTGATATACGAAAGGATTGAGCATAGAAGACCACCTTGTAACCAAGGTCATCAAGTTGACCAACTGACATCAAACTGTGTGATAACTGAGGTACATGGCGTACATTATGCATAGTAAATTTTGAACCATCAATGAACTGCACAACCACATCTCCAATCCCCACAACGTCACACTAGTAAGAGTCACCAAGTCTCACGGTACCAAGAGACTTTGCTTCATAATTAGAGAACCATTCTCTGTGTGGTGTCACATGGAAAGAAGCACCAGAATCTACCAGCCACGTGTGGGAAAGAGAATCACCCATAAGTGCCTCAGTTGGCATAGTACTATCAAGTGTCAACACATCAGCATCATCATATAATTTTCTCATTAGATACACTTTATTTGATGCCGTCTCTTTTTCATATGTATTGCATAACTTCTTCCAAAGCTCCTCTGCACTTTCACAATCTAATTCTGTAAAGTAAACATTATCTGCCAGGTGCAAGTGAATGGTAGACTTCACCATTTCATCTAACTCATCCCAATCATCTTCATCCATGTCAGCAAGCTTCTTTGAAATCCCATTTACTGGCTTCCATTGCCTCCTTTGAATCAGCACATCTTTAATCTGATTCTTCCATAGAGCAAAGTTTGTGCCATCAAATTTTTGCGTCTCAAAATGGTCTTTGCCTTGCAAGTTATAGCTCCTTCTTGGAACACTAGCACTAGACCCTGATCCACCAGATGTGCCTGAGACCTCTGATGCCATGATGGTAGAGAACTGGATAGAATGATAATGGAGCTAGAAGAGTCCAAACACCAAGAAATAAGAGTAGCAAGGAGTAAATCGACCACTGTATAGTTGGCTAAACCAAAAATCTGGAAAAAAATTTCTAGAGTATCCTCTGCAAAATGGGCATATGACCAGTGTCAAAATATCATAAAACTGCAAGTACTCACATGTTTTCCTGCATAGTGAATCAGTGACTCCATTGCATATAATCAGTTACCCAACAAAAGCCAACTAGGCTTATCGAGCACCTATGAAAAATTATCATGCATCTCCTATGGCGAGGCTGGGTAATTCTTCCACCTGCATCATCGAAGAGACCTCGACATCTGGGGGTCTCCCAGTAAAGAAAACCTCACCACGACCCTCTTTATCAAACGTAAAAGTCTTTATGCAAAAACATAACCGTGATATCAATGACAACATGGACGTACATAAGCGGTATCCACAGAAGCATACATGGTGTGTATGTGCTCAATATATTCAGTAAAATGACAATAAGAGGCTGAATGCATAGCCCAAAAACTAGCCAGCAACACGTGCAAGTGTCTGTCCACTCTGACGTTTCAAGCTCAAAAAACCTGCATAAATTTGCAGCGACAAATCCCACCAAAACTGAAAACCTTTGGAGAAACCTGTAGTTTTACGAGTGTGGCTGAAAACACATCACCAAAGGTTGATATTTATTGTTGGAGAAGTACAAAGAACACTCTTCATGATGTTCTTGGACTTGTGTGAAGGGAACTATGTGCAAAAGTACTCCAAAATGGCTCCAAAAGACACCCCAAAAATGCTTCAAAAATAGGCTTTGAAAGCAAAGAATGAAGCTTTGAGGGATCAAAACATGTTCAACCTAATGTCAACCT
The DNA here is from genome assembly GCA_020310875.1 of Ceratopteris richardii. NCBI lineage: Eukaryota > Viridiplantae > Streptophyta > Polypodiopsida > Polypodiales > Pteridaceae > Ceratopteris > Ceratopteris richardii. The sequence continues at coordinate 149,032,956 of CM035426.1, read as the reverse complement.
TAGTCTTTCCCATTCTTCAAACACCACAAGAGTGTAGCTTAGTGGCAAGAGATTGCCACGGTTAAGTGAGCTCTAATGGGAATAGTACTTGGATGGGTGAGCTACCGAGAAGTATCAGGAACCTCTATCTTCCTTGATCATTGAGGTCCTCCCTTGCGTGCAGCCAACGGCACCAATGATGACTTTGATGACTCAGATGAAAAGGTCTATGCCTTCGTTGATGCCTTAGTCATAAGCCTTGGAGAAAGCCGGGTGGGCTTGCTTCGCTCGCACAAAAGGAACAAAGCTTTTGCATCCAACTGCTCTGATACCAGTGAAGGGTTTCGAAGGCGATGCACCACGGTCTGCTCTCCTTATTGAGGGCTCCACGATGATATCTTCGGAGTAGAAAATGGACCTCCTAGGGCTGCACACGGTACTCCACACAAAGACTGTAGAATACATAGAAAACACAGTACACAGGGAGCACGAAAGATAGACTTCTTAGGTCTTACAAATGCGGTCAAACTTACAGTATGTGACTGACCAGGCCACTATATGTTTTATTGAAGAACATAGTGTCCGGTGTCCATTTGGCCTTTCACATGGACACTAATGGTAACATTCTTGTCCCCTATAGCCCCTAGCAATGTCTCTAGTAACTTACACAAGTGATTCTAAATGTTCATTTTTTTTCAATGCAAGATTAGCATATATATTATACTCATTGACTCTTTGATGACACAGAGCATCCACACCCTTGCAAGGCATGGTTTTACTCCCTTCTTGCACCTACATGATTACTTAACATGCCTCCTATCCAATGCTTCAATTTGTACTCTCTCAATCCTCAAGGCTTCACTTCACTATCTAGCTTCCATATTCAATGGAAAAAACATGAATGAGCTACAAAGCATGTGCTTACCTCTTCAAAGTCTTCAATCAATTTCTCAATAGAAGCATAGAAGTTAGGTCTACTCCACACCTCACCCTCTTGGCACCAACCAACCTACGTTACAAGGCTTGGTCATCTCCCATACGGAATGCGCAACACACCCAAAAGCTCCCCAAAAAATTTTTATCACTCACTAGTCTCAATCAATTGCCTCATCTGAGGCTTCCAATAATACTAACACTCAACTATGACCAATAGACATGCACTTCCCTTTTTTTGTTTTTTGAGAATGAGATAACCGCTAAAACTATCTCAACAACTAAACTAGAAATCTTCTAACCCTAAAAATGGAGAAGATGATGGAATGCAAGTATACATAGACTTCCTACCTTTTCTATTGCTATAATAGGCATGAGAAAGATAATGGAAAATGCAAGAAAACTCCTCAAAAAATCATATCAACTCATCAACATCTCTAATGGTCTCCTAACAACTTTCCCAAGTTGCAAGATTCAATGGAGACTTTCAACAACGACACATCCTTGGCAATGGTGCCAAATGTTGTTATAGATCCACTGGCACGAGGGTTAACTAGAATCTAGAGGGTTTCAATCCAAGTATGTTTACCTCATTTAAGTTCATTATGATGCATCATGAAAAACTATAAGACTTAAGCTTGTACTCAAGAGAAAGATTAGCCCACACACAAGCTACAAAAGGCAAGAAACACACAAGAAAGCATGAAAAAACACTTACATTAGGTAGATATGGGGTTGGGACACCTTAAGAACACCATTAGAGCTCTACATAAACAAAGAGATGAGAGAAGCATACTCAACAAGTTAGACGCATGAGATTTCATTCCAAATGATTGAAGAGTCCTCTATAAATCAGGGTTTTTTTCCTTTACACTCTTGGAACTGACCTTTTCAAATTATTTTTGGACAAAGATCAATTAAAAATATCCTAAAGCTTATTTCACATCAAAATTATGCCTAAAAGTAATCAAAATATAGAGACTAGGGAAATCAATCCTGACTCCTTGACCTTAACAAACATGGAGTGTAAATACATGAAATGCTCCTTCCATAGGTTAAAATATTCATAAAATGCTCAAAATTGAGGCATATATGATAGGTAGTTCCTCTGTATCCCAACGCTCTTTCTTTTGGAGCTCCATTATTGCTTGAATTCTTCAAGTGATATCACATGCACTTCATGGCCAAAATTGGAAAAATTTTATGGGTTTCTTTACCATTGCAACTATTTTCTTTAGGTCTTCTATTCAACTTTTAGTGATTTTTATAGCAACAAGTGACATGACTAGCATTGTCCCAATGAAATCAGTCACAAGAGCTCAAACCAAGTGAAAAGAGATCAAGCAAATGTGATACCACTAATCTATGAGTGCAATTTTGTGTGTCGTTGGTGAAGATAGAATAGCAGGGAGATTAGTAACAAATGGGTAAAGAGGTTGATGGAATAATACATAATCACCTTCTGTTTCATGGTTAGCCATTGCTCAAAAATTTAACACACAGAGAAGCTCGTATTTGAACCACCCAGCCTACCAAACGTCCATAGACTTGTCTCTTATGAGTCTCTCTTGGGACTTCCCTCTCTCTTCTACTCATCAAGGCTATGAGATCCCTTATGATGACATGTGGCCATCCAAGCCACCTCATCAAAGGGGTGATTCACACCCTTAAGATCCCTATTATGTGGCATTTCCTTCCCCTTTTAAAAACATTTTCGTCATCGAAAATGTACATGAAATGTATGTATGGTAGAAGAAAATACTCCGACTGCCCTAAACCCAATGTGCTCTATGTACATTGTCATCTCTATGTGTTTTTCCCCTATCCTTCCCCTTAAGAAACCGATCATCTGAAATGTGGGAAATCGTGTATGTAGTGCCTACTATCTCCCATATACATTCACCTTCCAAACTATCATTCTCATGAAATATAACATCATCCGAATGACCTAAGTTCATATGATGTATCCTTTATGGAATAATAGTATGAAAAGGAAGTGTAAAGTGCCAAGCATATACATACCATAATGGAGATAATAAACCATAAGATCCTCTGATAATATAAAACAATTCCCACATAAAAAATGCTTCAAACCCATCTAGGACTAAATGATAGATCGCCCTCATACCACTCTAGGTCTTCCTAACCTTGAGTGTACTCACAAGTAATAGTTGAATCTAAACTACCTTGTGAATTATGCAAATCCATCACCCTAGCTCACATATAAGACTTACTTGGTAGTAAATGAAATCTCTACATTCCACTAACCAAGTAGTCCTTGGTTTGTTATCCATGAACTTGGACCAATTTCTATTGGAAGAGCATCTATGGTACTAATGCAAACTCTAATAGTAACTATTTTCTCTTCCTCTTATTTTGCCATATGAATGCAAAAGCATTCTCTCAAAGATTTGGATAATTCATAAGTACCCATCCTCCTAGTTGATGCTCAATCATCATCCTCATGATGAAGCATCAACTAACACTTTGGTAACCCAATAGGTCAAATCTATCCCTATCTCCTAAAGAACCTAAAGGAAGAAGGCATCACTGCATACCTCATCTCTCCAATGCCCACAACTACAACTCCTCATCTTGACAAAGACCATTACTCAACTAATAACCACTCTCTTAGATTCATCACATGAGAGCCAATCTAACCACCATGATGAACTGATCTCACTCTTGTCTTGGATAGAAGAGTGCCACTATCTAGAAAATCTAAAAATGAGAAAGTAAACTCTCTCTCTCTCTATCTAATCTTTCAAAAGGAAAAGAGCTCTAGTAGTGGAACCTATTTAACTTTCCATTTCTCTTTAACGAAGATTCTCTTGAATCCAATTGCTCTACTCATCCATGGTTGAGAACATGTACATAGGTTCTCCATGTTTTCCTTCTAAAAAACTAAGATTCAAACTCCCATACGAGGAAAGCTACACTAAAATTAGAGTAAATGAATTCCTTTTAAAATATAGATTGTGAGATGTTTTCTAAACACCTCTTCTCTCTGGTGGAAAAATTACTCTATTCTTCTCCTATGAAGAAATCATGTTTTTATTTTCCTTTTCTCTTTCAAGGAACAAGAGCTAAAGTGATATCTCTCCCTGATCTCTAAGCTAATCCCACTTTCTCCTTTCCTTAAAAGAAGGATTTATGAATTCATATGCTCTTGCCTTTATCAATGAATGCATAATCCCTCATTATATACATTCTATGAACGTGCACACTCTCAATGGATTGAGAGAGGATGAAAGGTGGAAAGCATTCACCACATCAGTTTATGTGAGGGATTCCCTACCAGAATTTGATCAACAAGATGATGCAAATTTGTGGAATAAAGTTAGAAGCTCCACCAAACTCAATCAAATTCAAATCTCATCAAATCAACGACCAAAAAGTGCACCTACATTGATTGATGGGTGGTTAGCTAGATTGTAGGAAAAGTAAAACTCTATATAAGCATCATACCACATTTTTTTCTTGAGTTGTATGCATTCCACAAGTTTCCCACTTAGTTTAGTGAAGTCATAAACTCCAGCAAGCAGCCCCCTTGCTTGCTTGCCTCATTTTCTCATGATTTTGCTCCTCTCTATATAGAGGTCTAGTTAGGCTTTTCCAAATCTGATTGTACAGATTGCAGAGCATTGTTTTCTCGCTCATTGTACTCATTTTTCATTGATTTCAAGCTTCATTTGGTCTCTCATATTGTTCCCTGAACTTTTCCAAAGTTTCAAGTTATTTGGCTAAGTGATTTGTGAGAAATTGCCAACTTTGTGAAGGTATAGCTCTACACATAGGTAGAGAGTGTTGCAAACAGGTAGCCTATCTTACAGAGGGTGGTTCTCCCAGCTGGAATATCCATTTGGGATGATTTAAAGCTTGTTGGGTAGCTCTTATAGTCTACTACAAGCATTAAAAATTTCATTGTAAGTCTTTGTACTGATATATAGAAAATTTCAGAACAGTGAGCATATATCATTGCTTGTGGACCTAGTGGAGGGCAGCCATCTTCCATTTTTGCATTGGGGTGTTAGAATTATCCCCCATAAATATATATACATTAATGGAATATGTAGCTAGTGTCAAGGGAGCACTAGATTTTCCCCTCTAACTAGACTAGACAAGATTTCGGAATTACACTTTTGATTATAAGATCACCCATGCAAGGAAAATAATACAAGCCTATAACTGATATAAATGTCCCACAACCCAAGACTGATGGATATGGATAACTAGACTAAATTTGATACAAGAGATCCCACAACCTGGGACCATAAGAACTCCCTTCAAGAAGATGAACTAGATTCAAGGAGTAACTAGAAATGATCTTGTACTACAAGATTACAAGAGGACACAATAGGATGTCTGAGGTACTAGAGTAGACAAGACTAGAACAAAGCACAAAACTCGAACTCAAACTAGAACTTGGAAAGTACTTACTTGGAGATCATGACCCCTTGAACCCCTAAAATTGGCATTGGCAAGACTCGGAATATATGTGGTCAAACCCTCCTAATATAGGTTTTTAAGGGTGCTTCATCAATGGTAGTTACAAATTGATGATATCATTGATGATTTCATCAATTCAAAATAAATAATAGATGGTCGATATAAGGGTTTTGGCATATTTTGGATGCATTAGAAGAATTAGTTTCTTGGTATTTTGAACCAATCATGAGATATAGAAATTCACATAGAACTTAAGATTTAGGATGGTTTCCTTTGTGTCCGTGATATCACCTTCCCCCCAAGGGACAAGCTCCATGAAGAGCGGACATGTTCTCTAGATTGGGTTTCATTGGATTCTTTTTATGGAATTCACAAACCTTTATTGTTTCTCTTTGAAAATTTTATGTAAGTCCCCAAGTACGATCACTCATGTCATACCCTTTCCAATGAATAAGCTATTCCAATCTTCCTTGAGGGATTCTTGAATCGAAGGCATGATCAACCTTAAATTATTCATGATCCTCAATCTTGATAGGTGTTGAAGCATTGGGTCTCTCTTGACCTTCCTTGGGTTCTTCACGTGATAGATCCTTTGACCTTCTAATGGTACATTGTGGTGTTTCTGAGATCTTTGATGGAGAGCCTTGACTAAGCACACCTCCTTGATTGAACATTAACTCCTCCTTTTCCTTAATCTTCTTTTTATCTTCATTATATGTATACTCCATATCATTTGTAATGACCTCTTGGGCTTCTGAGATTCTTGATTTGGATTCTTGAGGAATATTCTCTTGATTATTCAACACTTCTAGCTCTTGAACTTGGCTTTCTTTGAACAATTGATTCTCACACTAAACTCCTTGATTTATAGCCTCATCTAAAGTATTTAGTTGAGATGTGTAGAGTAAATTATCCTTTATTTCATCTTTGTGACCACTTTGAAATGGATTAACTAGATATTCTTCTTGATATGTGGATCCCTGAAATAAATTTTTGAAGTCTGATGTGAATTCTACAACCGAGCAATCACCTTACTATAAACTCCTTTCAAAATCTTGGAGTTTTTAATATATATCATTCAAATTAAACTCGACATTTTTTATTATGGATATGGAGTTCATCATTCTTGACAAGGACTTGATATGGATAATCTTGCCAAAATATCAAGGGGACGCTAGATTGTGCCCTCTGATTAGACTAGAAAGGAGTTTAGAATTACACTTCTGATTACAAGATCATCCACAGAGGGAAACTAATACAAGAATATATAACTGATACAAGACATCCCACAACCCAAGACTGATGGGTATGGATAACTGGACTAGAGATGATACAAGAGATCCCACAATCCAGGACGATAGGCATGAAGCAAGATATCTGGATTACAAGAACCCCCTTCAAGGAGATGAACTAAATACAAGGAGTAATTAGAAAAGATTACAACATGAAAAATGGGATGTTTAAGATACTAGAGTAGACAAGATTAGAACAAAGCCTACAAGACTAGAACTCAAACTGGAACTTGGAAAGTACTTACTTGGAGATCATGACCCCTTTAGCTCCCAAGACTGGCATTGACAAGTCTAAGAATATATGTGGCCAACCCCTCTTTATATAGGTTTTCAAGGGTGGTTCATCAATGGTGGTTATGAATTGATGATGTCATCAATTCAAAACAAGACCTTCGGATGTCATAATCAAGTAAATAGATATCAATCTTAGACTTTTTCACGTTTCGAATGCATTGGAAGGATTAGTTTCTTGTAATTTTGAACTAATCATGAGATATATGAATTCACATAGAATCTAAGGCTCATGATGTTTTCCTTTGTTTCCATGATAGGTAGAGTCTAATGAATCCCATGTCCTCAAAACTAGTGTATTTTGGTTCTAATAAACATATGATAGTGGATATCCCTTTTTATTCTAGAATAACTATTTTCTTGATACCAAGACTAAGTTTAAGTATCTCTCTCTAGATCTCGATATATATATGTTGGATACCCCAAATATTCCTCATTGAGGGATCTATGCCCTAAATCATAGAGCTAGTGTCATGACTATGGCCTTCCTAATCATCACTAGAATCACATTAGCACCCATCAATGCTCTCTCATGAAACCCATCTCTATGATCCCTTTTAATTGGTTTCATTATTAGTTTGGCAGAAATGCTTCACTACTTGCTCAAGTGATGTGCAAAACTAATCACTCTTTGGTCATACCTCATGATAGTCCATAGTCTCCTAATCATATCATGAGACTCTTTTGAAGGTGAATGAACCTCTTGTAACCATCTATGCAACTAGAACCTATAGGATTGCTTATAGGTGTCCATAAGGATTGTTTATTGGGATCCATCTACTAATGAAGTTGCCTTTTCTATGATGCTTTGATGGTGATAAGTCCATAAGATTCATGCTTACAAGCATGATTACACCTTATTAATGTTTTTCATGGATGCATGTAATGATGCCATGAAATTTTACCTAAAGGTAAGTGTGTATATAATGCCATGAGAAGGGGAAACTTTTGGTGGCATTCCCCCAAGGAAATGGAGCTCCAAAAAAAAAATGAACCATATGATCAACATAAGGCTTTGCGAGCCTATGGCACACATGCCCTTAACAATAAGATAAGCTTTGCAAGCCCATGGCATACAAGCCATATACTCAAGCATCTAGCTCCATAACCTACAAAAATGGGACATGTTGGCAACAAAATCCTTTTTGCATGTTCTCTGAATTGCATGCAATTAAATTTCTAGCAAACCATCAAACAAGTGTATTTCCAATAAGTTGATCCATCTCTTAAACTTACAATAATTATCAACCTTGATGAATGCATTTCAATCCACATCCATGCATGTATATGCTAACATGCCAAAAGATGAACAATAAGTTTGAAAGATATAAGAAATATGTCTTTGAAATGGTTTGGTGTCGAAATTGAATGCATTTGAGCTTTTCGACAAGCTTCAAGTTCTTTGCACTTAACTTGTCAGGTCTATAAAGTGGTGACTGTTGCTTATTTGGACATCTTAATTAAAAATGCTTATTCTTCTTGTGTTTCGAGATCAATCTCACCAATCTAGTTACAAGGGAAAAAACACAAGTGGTGCACCACATAGCTGCTGAAAAAAGACGCATTGAAGTCCATGCATAGCTCTTGGAATCTCCTTCAACAAGAACTAGCATAACCAAACCTGATCCTGAGTATGGATGAGTGAAATCCACTAACTCTGATCATAAACCCCTATTCTTGGTTTCTATCTTACCGATGAGTTCATTGTAGTTTGGGCTAGGGATTCCCTTGCCAACAGATACAAAGGTATAAGAAACTGAATAGGAAAGGTAGGACATAGCTGACTCAAACACGTTGATGCATAAACCATGAAATTCTGCCCATTTGCTTGTGTACTCGCCTTTCTCCATTTGATATCGCTTTGTATTTCAAGAGCTCAATTGTATGTGCATGATCACCACAAGAGATTTCGTGCGATCATAGCAGCAATTGTATTTGCGGAAAGGGTATGAGGCGATGAAGGTGGGATAAACTCAAAACTATGTCCTTGCTTTATTAAGTTATCAATAACATATGAAATCATATAAACTGAGTCGTATGCTAGTAGCGCATAGGGATGAAACGGACTATCTATCCTTCCAGTTATTTGATTACATTGTTAGAGATAGGCCAAGAGTTGTGATGACTCTGTCGGTACATACATACGAGCACCAATTACCCCCTGTGTTGCCTTCAAGAATTCCACATCATACACTGATGAATCCAAATACTTCAACACAATTGTTATCCATACATATCCAGCAATCATCCTTTTAAGATAATATGCAGTGGCAAATAGTATGCGAGCCATCTGCGCTTGCATGTGGACACTAAAAGCCTTCGATTCCATAAGCGCAAGCTGCGCCAGGATACTTCCGATGGTGCAGTTATCTACTACTAAATCTAGCCCTGCTTTAAGGACAATGTGGGCACTAAAAACCTTCGATTCCATCAGGGCAAGCTGCGCCAGGATACTTCCGATAGTGTAGTTACCTACTACTAAATCTAGCCCTGTTTAAGGACAATGTTTGTGCTAACACTATGAAGCATTTCACTTGAAATTTCAATGCCATTTCGCCATAGTCATCATCTGAATAGATAACAAACAACAGATCTCCATCCATACTAGTGTGTTAATAATGTGATAGCAGCCATCTGGATGGAATCGCTGGGCGCGAGTCGCATGAAATAGAGGAATTGGTATTCAAGAAGTGCTAATGGAATTTCTGTATGATCCGCCATGTGTGATACTAAATGTGCAACCTCGGATGATTCTGGCCCGAGGATCGCCACCACCAGTGATTGAAGCAAATATAATGCTGAAGAAGCGCCGACAAAAGCATTACAATTGGAGTTGGCCGAAATAAGCTCTAATCTGATGCCATTGAGGATTAAGGAATCCTCATTGATGTTGTACAAGGCGAGCTCGATCGCAGTTAAGCATCTTGAGCCAACAAGGAAATCTGCGAAGGACAAGAGCATCTATCTATCTTATTGGCATCAGTGATAAGGGGCACAAGAATGACGATCATGATTGCAATGAAGATGGGGGAGAGAGATTAGTGGTTCTCCCCCGTTTTCTTCTTCCACGAAAGTAACTTCAGCTCCGCATATACCGTTATAACTTCTCTCCATCATGCACGTATTGAACTATGTGATATCCACGCACAGAGGACATTTAACGTCTTCCTCTTCTAATCTGTGCGGAGCTTTGTGGATGCATAGTAGATTGCGAGACCGAGAAGCTCTGATACCACTAATACATAATCACCTTTCCCTTCACGGTAAACTCTCCTAAACGGGCTAAAGTTGACCGGTTAGGTTTTACGCTAAAGTTTTTGCTTAAACATTGGAGGGGCTTGGGTCTCCATCCAATAACTTAGATAGGCGGTTCTTTCGGAAAGAATGCCACTAATAGCACCAATGCCAATACCACTCATAAAACCAATGCCAATACTAAAAGCACTAAATCACAAAGCACTAAGTTGGGTGGAATGTAACTACACATTGCGGGACTTAACCCAACACCTTATCGCACAAGCTGATGTCTGGTTCTCTGCTTACGGCCTTGGAGGTACGTTTCACTATCCATGCAAGCGTAAAACTTTTACGAACCTAATGGGAGAGGCATGATTTGAACCTACATAGAAAACCTTCAACAGATTTACAGTCTGTCGCTTTTAATGGTTAGCCATCGCATAACGGTTTAACACATGAAGAATTTCATATTCAAGCCACCTAGCATGCCGAGCGTCCATAGACTTGTCTCTCATGAATCTCGAGTCTCAGGACTCCCCTCTCTCTTCTACTCATCAAGGGTATGAGCTCCCTTATGATGCCATGTGTCCATCCAAGCCACCTCACCAAGGGGTGATTCACACCCTCAAGATCCATATTATGTGACACAAAAGAAAGTCTAAGAGGATATTGAAATTCTCAATCCAAGAAGGATCTCTCTCCGCTAGAGGAGAATAGGAAAAGAAATGAGGGAAACAATGAGAAAAAAGAGAAGCAAATAGAGAAGTAGGTGAGTTCAATTCTAGTAGATCCCAATCCCAAAGACTCATAATTGTGTTAAAAAGCTAAGCAGTTCAGAATGGCACTAGGACCGAGCCTTGAGCAACATGAAATTCGCTATTCAAGGTGGGAATTGGAGAAAGAATGTCGAAACCTACAAAAGATCCATAGAATTCACTCAATCTCTACTAGGAAAATCATCGTTGCCTATTCCTAATACTAGAATATCGAATAAAATAATTCAAGAATGTATTCAAACTCATGAACCTCATGCACTATCAGACTAGGAACAATTCCTTGCTAAGACTAGACCATCCATAGAGCTTGAGAGGAGTGACATATGCTATATGATACCTAATCTTGCAAACTCTTGGCCTCATGTCCTTGGGGCCAAATTTTAGGATACTTGATGGAAGAGAAGAGGATGTTCAACCTCCTTTTATGAAGTTTTGTGCCTCTAAAATTTAACAACTACTAGAACTCAGTATAAAGGTAGAAGGTGATCTAAGTCCAAGTTTGGAAGCAAATGATGCCATTAGTGTAGCAACTCTATTTGAATACATAGGAGAATATGAATAGAGTCTGATTTTCATCATGCTCCCTAAGTCTAAAGTACATCCCTCAAGAGCTAGTGTAACTAGAAAAAGAGCTTTGGAGGAGGAAAGTGAAGATTACACAATAATAGGGAACTAGATTTTCATGGTGTCTTAGGGATTTACATATCTACACTTCTTGAGTCAAACCCTCTTTCAAAGTCATTTCTAAATCTCTACTTGATTGCAAACGTGAAATGGATTCAGACCTCATAATAATAATTATCTTGTCTAATGAATAGATTCCATAATTTGTGTTCTTGAATTTAATTCTCTCCTTTGAAGACAAAAGTAGAGAAAGGTTTCATAAGAACAACATTTGGGCATAAGGAATCTGTGTGCACTTAAAGAATGTGTATGGAGTGGTGGAATGTGAGATCATATGTGTGTGTATGTATCTATGTAATTGAATGTTCTATGTGATGAGTTTATGATGTGTGTAACTATATGTATGTGGAAATGTGAATAATGTGTGCATTTTTGTTTATGAATATGGGTATGCGTGTATGAATGTGAATGTGCACATGTTTGTGTATATGCTTATGTTTATGGATATGGTTACGTGTGTGTGAATGTGAATGTGCACATGTTTGTGGATATGTTTATGTTTTCACATGTATGTGCACTTTTGTGAGCCTCACATGTGATGTATGTGTGTATGTGTGAGGAAATGTGTCTATGTTTGTTTGTGTGTGTGATCATGTGAATGTGGATGTGTGTGTGTGTGTGTGTGCAGATGTGTGTGTTTGCATGTAAGCTGGAGTATAGGCATGTGATATCCTAAAGAAACCCAATTAAAAAATAATAATGTATGAAAAATAAAAATAAAGGAAATCAATAAAAATAAATAAATAAGTAAATTAATTAATTACCTAATATATGTGTTTACATGTGTCAATATATATATATGTGTGGTCTACATGTGTGTGTGGTGCATATGTGAGTGTGTGTGGTGCATGTGTGTGTGTGGTGTGTGCATGAGATTGAGGGAAAGGAGAGGTGTGCATGTGGGGTGTGTGTGTCTGTGTCATTGTGTTAATGTGAGTGTATACATGTGCATGCATGTGTGTACATGTGCTGAATTTTTATGTGTATTTCTGCATGTGCATCATTGAGAGAGAGAGAGAGAGAGAAAAGAGAGAGAGAAATAAATGAATGTGGTTATGGCATAGAGACAGATTGATGCTATGAGAGAGATAGAGAGAGATGTTGATTGCATGTCCAAGTGAAGACCAAGCAGAGATGAGGTAGAGAGAGAGGAGAGAGCATGAGAGAGATATGGAGACAAGGAAAAGCTACATAAGTAGAGATAAGGCACATCAGAGTAGATGGAGGGGAGAGAGAGAGAGAGAGAGAGAGACTAGCATAGTAGAGAAAATAATGGGATAGAGAGAGAGAGAGATCTATTGCAAGATTTGGTGCATGTTAGGTGGTTGTAGATGGAAAATGTGAAGGTAGAGAGAAATTGAGAGAGACAGAGAGAGAGAGAGAGAGAGATAAAGGCATTGTTACAGATAGAGTAGAGGTGTTGCACGACTAAAGGGAGAGATAGAGAGAGAGAGAGATTAGGAGACAACAAACAGAGAGAGAGAGAGAGCATGAGAGAGAGATAGAAAGAAAGGGGTAGAGAGAGGTAAAAGTAATGTAGAGAAAGGTAGCAGCGAGTAGAGAGGGGTAGAGAGATAAAAAAGATAGGATTAACAAGAAAGATGTGCGTAGTGAATTTATATTGTCATGGGTATTTCTTTTTTATGTTTTTTTTTTGCAAAAAGATTGAAGAAAAAATTTGAAGAAGGTTGAAAGCAGTGGTTCTAGCAAAAAAAAAGTGGAGACCAAAGGTGTAAAATGAGACAAGCACCTGAATAGAAAGTGTAGTTGTTTGGATATTGCAGAAGAACCATGGAGAACTTTTCAATTCTTGGAAAATATGAAAGAGGGAATTTAGGGAACACAAAACCATAGCAATATTCACTTCTTGATCTATCTATACTTCTATCACTAGAAATGAATGTGTTTAGCACCCCTGTAGTTTAGAAAGCTATTTCATAAATTCTTATAACATCTTCTATCTAGAATTTCATTTGAAGAGAATATTACCTTATTTCTTTTTATTTACTTTCATTAGACGTTTAGATTATGCATGCTTGTTGTTTGTATGTCACTTGAGCTCATGCATAGTGTTGATATATTTAGGCAATGGTGTGCGTGAACACTCTAGGACCGCCGGGGCACTTTTTTCCCTCTTTAGGAGGTTTCTTTCCCCCGACTTGTATATATGCCTATAGCCCTAACGGGTTACTTATCTTTGTACATTCTCTAGTAATACATTCAGTATTGTGTGTTGTGCTCCAAGCTTCTTCTTCTTCCTTGTGCTGCTCGCGTGCTTCAGCACACGTTTAACTCCAACAATTGGTATCAGAGCAAGTAGTCACTTCATCTAGGGCGTTGTCTAGACCTCTCTGGTTGCAGTCTCAAAATCACATGAAATTTGGTAAGCATGTTGGTGCATTTTGCCCAAGCCTACATGCTTGATATGCTTGATATTATCCTCATTTGTAAGTCACATGAGTAGTCATGTGAACACCTCTTGTAAAAGAGTACATTTTATCTCTTGTAAATGGAAAAAGAAAAAAGGAAAAGGATGGCTTACCTCATGCATGATGTAAAAGCAAATTCGTGGCTCCAACTACCAAAATCACGAATTTTTGAGCTGAGGGAATCTCTCCTAACTTTGGGGATCACTTTTAGGTGGAGCCATTCGAATTCGAATTCAAAACTCCCTCCAAGAATAGCTATAAAAGGAGCAAGAAGGAAGAGGCGATTAGCAAGCCTTGTACGTGACCACTTCATGTCATTTTGTAGAGATTGAAGAGCTTACTCCATAGCTCTATCATTCTACTCCCATTGTGCAAAGATTCATTGCCAATGTGGTTGTAATCATATGTGAATCTATACATTTATTATCATCTACCTCTCTGTTTTGTTCTCTGCTATACTCACTCAGAGCAGTAACTTCAGAAGGTCATATCTCGAGTTTTACTGAACATTTTTCAGTGTTTTAAAGTGCGTTGGATAGCTCTCACTGTCTAGTTTTTACATATAAATTTTCAAGGTCATTGGATTTATACTTTTGGAGATATCTGCATTTTACTGCTTACTGGTCTATCTCTGCAGAGCCCCGAGAATTGTGGGAATGTTCCAGAACTTGATGAAACTTGTTCTCAGTGCTCAGTCCATCATTTGAAGTGTTTTAACTTGGAATAGGAAGCTTGCTAAGTCTATTTGCTATGCCCAAAAGGAATTTGTCTAATTCCTTCCAGGTTGAGAGCACTGTTCATTTTTTCCAGCAGGTGTATGTCCAAAAATAGCAAGTTTTGGGAGCTAGTCATTTCGCAACTTGTCGGTCTTGACTTAAACTTTTGGGATACATGTTCCAAAGTACTTGGCTGATATTTTGGTGGATTTAGGAAGCTCAAAGGGTCTACTAATCAACTCTGAAGTCTCAGCTGGCTGGTGTGAAGCTGGTTGTAGCGGCACCTACTCATCTTTGGATTGCATCCACCATCTCTCTTCACAGTGGTATCAGAGCATAGTCAAGCAACATGGGAGATGGATTTCCATCAACAATTGACAAATTGGATCGAAACAACTATCCGGCATGGTCTCTAAGGATGGAGGCTTACCTTCAAGGGAGGAATCTATATGGATTCATATCCGGAGATGAAGCAATGCCAACCATGAGGAACAAAGGGCAACCATCACATGAAGAAGTGGAAGGACTTTCGAATTGGTGTTCGAAGGATGCACTTGCAAGGTCCTATATTCTAAACTCAATCTCTGATTTTCTTTTACCTCATGTCAAGGGATGCAAGACATCAAGAGAAACCTGGAATGCACTTGCTTCTTTCTTCTCTTCCAACACTCGAGCAAGGAAGAACCAATTGTGGATGGAGTTCACAACAATGAAGAAAAGCCCGAAGCAAAATGTGACTGATTATGTCACAAAGATGAAGGAGATTTCCGACCAACTTGGAAGCATTGGAGAGGTAATTGAAGAGGAGCAAATCATAAGACAAATCATGAATGGAATCAAAGCAGACGACAAGTGGGAGTCATTCACAACAGCCATGGATTTATACATGGATATGCATGTACCCGACCTCAACACACTCATGGGCCAACTCTTCACTCATGAAGCAAAGATTAGCAAAGGTGGTGAGTCCTCAAGAGGTAATCAAACTTCTGCCTTATATTCTGATAAAGCTAAGGTCAAGGACAAGTCAAAGAATAGAAAGAATGAAGATGAAGGAAGCTCTTTCCAAGCAAACTTTGCAGGTAGAGGACGAGCTAGAGGAAGAGGCAGAAGTGGAAAGCAAGGCAGGGGGAGATTCCAATCATCTCAACCTTGCAACATATGTGGCTTATCTAACCATACTACTGAAGAATGTTTCAGGAACCCGAGGAACTCAAGAGGAAGAGGATTCAATAGAGGTGGCTATGGATCAAATAGAGGCAGGTACAATGGAGGCTACAACAACAACAACTACTACAACAACAATTACAATAACAACAACAACTATCAAAGTGGCCATAGAGGAAGAAGAGATTACAATAACTATGCAGAGGACCAAAGTCAAGAAGATTCATTATTGATTATGAATCTATCAACAAAGAAGGGTAAGGATGATGATCACATATTTTACATTGATTCGGGATGCTCGAACCATGTAGCAGGAAATGTGGCTTTACTTTCTGATTTGGAAGATCCTCATAACAAGCATGAAGTGCAGACAGGAGATGACACAAAGCACTCAGTGGAGAAGATAGGTAATGTGAAGACATCAGATGGGAATATGAACCTCTTAAGCAAAGTCTTGTATGTCCCTACAATTACCAAAAATTTAATAAGTGTTGGACAGATTGTTGAAAAAGGATTGCAGGTTAGATTCAATCGATTTGGAGCATATGTTGAAGACCCAAGGCAAGGCTTTCGAAGGATTGCCAAAGGAGAAAAGACAGGAAGGCTTTTCACTTTTGAAGTGGAAGATACAAAGAACATAGCTTTGTTTAGCTATGGATCTCAAACTCTAACAGAATTGGAGATATGGCACAAAAGGCTTGCTCACATTGGTGAGAGGACACTCAAACAGATTTGCAGGGACCAAAGTGTACTTGGTTTGCCTAATATCACAAGGCAACACATGATTTATAAGTGTGAAGCTTGTCAACTCGGCAAGGCTCATAGACAACCTTTCAATAAGAAAGGATATATGTATCAAAATCCTTTGGATCTAGTGCATACGGATGTGTGGGGTCCAAGTAAGGAGCCATCTATATCAGGCTCAAGATATTATGTGTCTTTCATAGATGATTGTAGCAGGTGGACCATTCTGTTTTTCATGAAGCACAAGGATGAAGTGTTTAATTGCTTTAAGAAGTATATTGCTCTTGTTGAAAATCAAACAGGTAGGACTTTGAAAAGACTCAGATCAGATGGTGGAGGAGAATACTTCTCTTCTGAATTTGATGCCTTCTTGCATGAAAGAGGCATTAAAAGGGAAGTCACTACAAGGTATACACCTGAACTCAATGGTGTAGCAGAGAGGAGGAATAGAGCTATCGTCGAAGCTGCAAGGTCCATGCTCAACGAAAAGGGATTGCCAAACTACCTATGGGCAGAGGCTGTGTCGACAGCCACATATCTCATAAATAGACTTCCATCTAAGTCACTAGATGGAACCACTCCATATGAAGTGTGGAATGGAAGAAGACCTAGTCTAGAGCATTGTAAAATCTTTGGATGCTTAGCCTATGCTCACATTCCTTCTCAAGTAAGAGGGAAATTGGATCCCAAGGCAGAGAAGTGTGTATTCATTGGTTATGATCAAAACCAAAAAGGATATAGATTGTACAATCCAACCAATAAAGGATTTTCTGTGAGTAGAGATGTAATTTTTGATGAAAACAAATCATGGTTTGATGATGACAGGAAAGTGAAGCTGCCATATGACTTGGATGAAGATTTTCCATCACTTCAACCAAAGGAGCCAAAGCAGATTGAAGAAAGTGATTTGGAGATTGACCTAGAAGACTTGGAAAGACTAAAGCTATGGAAGAACAAAGGTAAAGCAAAGATGCAGGATGCTACATATGGACCCGAGAGCTCACATCAACCACTTAGAAGGTCTTCGAGGGAGAAGAAGAAACCAGAGAGGTTTGGTTATGATACTTCTTTGGTCACCAAGCACTCAATCTACATTGCAAAGGATTCAACCAATGAAGAACCTACCACATTCGAAGAAGCACAAAGCAAGAAAGCTTGGAGAGATGCAATGGATGAAGAAATGGAAGCCTTGAAGGAGAATGACACTTGGGAGCTTGTACCTAACAAGCCATCTATGAAGATAATCGGATCTCGATGGATATACAAAATCAAGAGGAATCCAGATGGAAGTATAAATAGACACAAAGCAAGGTTAGTTGCTAAAGGGTTTGCTCAAACCCATGGTATTGATTATGAGGAGACTTTCTCTCCTGTTGCAAAAATGCCTACAATTAGGGTTCTCATAAGTCTTGCTGCATCTAGAAATTGGAATCTTTATCAACTTGATGTAAAGAATGCTTTCTTGAATGGATGGATTTCTGAGGAAGTGTATATGGCACAACCTCCTGGATATGAGGATGCACATCATCCTAACTATGTATGCAAACTAAAGAAAGCTTTGTATGGATTGAAGCAAGCTCCAAGAGCTTGGAATTTCAGATTGGTTACTTATTTGCAGGACCAAGGATTCAAAGCTAGCAAGGCGGATACCTCTTTGTTCATAAAGAGGAATGGATCTGAAGTGATCTATTTATGTGTGTATGTTGATGATATTATTATCACAGGCAATGATCTTGAAGGAATCAAACAGGTAAAGAGTCAAATGAAGGAGGAGTTCAAAATAAGTGACCTCGGACCACTCACTTATTTTCTTGGATTGGAGTTGATCTACACAGATTCAGGTATATACATCACACAAAGGAAGTATGTCCATGACATGCTCGTCAAGTTCAAGATGGAAAATACAAGTGTGCAGGTACACCTATGGAGCAAAATCATAAGCTTAGTGCTTATGAAGGAGAGCCAATTGAAGACATCACAAGCTATCAAAGCTTGGTTGGAAGTTTGAACTATGCAACACTCACAAGGGTGGATATATGCTATAGTGTTAGCATATTGAGTCAGTTTATGCATAAGCCGAGAAGACCACATATGGAAGCGGCCAAGCGAGTCCTCAAGTACCTAAAGGGGACCATGAATGAAGGTTTGTTTTATTCATATACTTCAGATATTGAGCTAAAGGTCTACTCAGATGCAGATTGGGCCGGATCTAAAGATGATAGAAGAAGCACATCAGGGTATATATCATTTGCAGGTTCAAAAATCATTTCTTGGTCATCGAAGAAGCAACCAACCGTGGCATTATCTTCTACTGAAGCTGAATATAGAGGTTTGGCTAATGCGACTCAAGAAATCATGTGGTTAAAATCTTTGTACACAGATCTTGGACTTCATTCTTCAACACCTCACATTTTTGGTGACAACACAAGCTCACTACATCTAGCAGCTAATCCAATATACCATGCTAGAACCAAGCATATTGAAGTCCACTACCATTATGTAAGGGAGAAGCTAATGAGCAAGGATATTCAACTATCCTATGTCTCTACAGATATGCAATGTGCAGACATGTTAACTAAAGCTCTTGATGGTACAAAATTAAGTAGATTCAAGTTGATGATTGGTTTGCAGGAAATCAAGGACAATTGAAGATTTATTTGGAGGCCAAGCATGTTAGGCTTGAGGGGGAGCTGTTGGTGCATTTTGCCCAAGCCTACATGCTTGATATGCTTGATATTATCCTCATTTGTAAGTCACATGAGTAGTCATGTGAACACCTCTTGTAAAAGAGTACATTTTATCTCTTGTAAATGGAAAAAGAAAAAAGGAAAAGGATGGCTTACCTCATGCATGATGTAAAAGCAAATTCGTGGCTCCAACTACCAAAATCACGAATTTTTGAGCTGAGGGAATCTCTCCTAACTTTGGGGATCACTTTTAGGTGGAGCCATTCGAATTCGAATTCAAAACTCCCTCCAAGAATAGCTATAAAAGGAGCAAGAAGGAAGAGGCGATTAGCAAGCCTTGTACGTGACCACTTCATGTCATTTTGTAGAGATTGAAGAGCTTACTCCATAGCTCTATCATTCTACTCCCATTGTGCAAAGATTCATTGCCAATGTGGTTGTAATCATATGTGAATCTATACATTTATTATCATCTACCTCTCTGTTTTGTTCTCTGCTATACTCACTCAGAGCAGTAACTTCAGAAGGTCATATCTCGAGTTTTACTGAACATTTTTCAGTGTTTTAAAGTGCGTTGGATAGCTCTCACTGTCTAGTTTTTACATATAAATTTTCAAGGTCATTGGATTTATACTTTTGGAGATATCTGCATTTTACTGCTTACTGGTCTATCTCTGCAGAGCCCCGAGAATTGTGGGAATGTTCCAGAACTTGATGAAACTTGTTCTCAGTGCTCAGTCCATCATTTGAAGTGTTTTAACTTGGAATAGGAAGCTTGCTAAGTCTATTTGCTATGCCCAAAAGGAATTTGTCTAATTCCTTCCAGGTTGAGAGCACTGTTCATTTTTTCCAGCAGGTGTATGTCCAAAAATAGCAAGTTTTGGGAGCTAGTCATTTCGCAACTTGTCGGTCTTGACTTAAACTTTTGGGATACATGTTCCAAAGTACTTGGCTGATATTTTGGTGGATTTAGGAAGCTCAAAGGGTCTACTAATCAACTCTGAAGTCTCAGTTGGCTGGTGTGAAGCTGGTTGTAGCGGCACCTACTCATCTTTGGATTGCATCCACCATCTCTCTTCACAGTGGTATCAGAGCATAGTCAAGCAACATGGGAGATGGATTTCCATCAACAATTGACAAATTGGATCGAAACAACTATCCGGCATGGTCTCTAAGGATGGAGGCTTACCTTCAAGGGAGGAATCTATATGGATTCATATCCGGAGATGAAGCAATGCCAACCATGAGGAACAAAGGGCAACCATCACATGAAGAAGTGGAAGGACTTTCGAATTGGTGTTCGAAGGATGCACTTGCAAGGTCCTATATTCTAAACTCAATCTCTGATTTTCTTTTACCTCATGTCAAGGGATGCAAGACATCAAGAGAAACCTGGAATGCACTTGCTTCTTTCTTCTCTTCCAACACTCGAGCAAGGAAGAACCAATTGTGGATGGAGTTCACAACAATGAAGAAAAGCCCGAAGCAAAATGTGACTGATTATGTCACAAAGATGAAGGAGATTTCCGACCAACTTGGAAGCATTGGAGAGGTAATTGAAGAGGAGCAAATCATAAGACAAATCATGAATGGAATCAAAGCAGACGACAAGTGGGAGTCATTCACAACAGCCATGGATTTATACATGGATATGCATGTACCCGACCTCAACACACTCATGGGCCAACTCTTCACTCATGAAGCAAAGATTAGCAAAGGTGGTGAGTCCTCAAGAGGTAATCAAACTTCTGCCTTATATTCTGATAAAGCTAAGGTCAAGGACAAGTCAAAGAATAGAAAGAATGAAGATGAAGGAAGCTCTTTCCAAGCAAACTTTGCAGGTAGAGGACGAGCTAGAGGAAGAGGCAGAAGTGGAAAGCAAGGCAGGGGGAGATTCCAATCATCTCAACCTTGCAACATATGTGGCTTATCTAACCATACTACTGAAGAATGTTTCAGGAACCCGAGGAACTCAAGAGGAAGAGGATTCAATAGAGGTGGCTATGGATCAAATAGAGGCAGGTACAATGGAGGCTACAACAACAACAACTACTACAACAACAATTACAATAACAACAACAACTATCAAAGTGGCCATAGAGGAAGAAGAGATTACAATAACTATGCAGAGGACCAAAGTCAAGAAGATTCATTATTGATTATGAATCTATCAACAAAGAAGGGTAAGGATGATGATCACATATTTTACATTGATTCGGGATGCTCGAACCATGTAGCAGGAAATGTGGCTTTACTTTCTGATTTGGAAGATCCTCATAACAAGCATGAAGTGCAGACAGGAGATGACACAAAGCACTCAGTGGAGAAGATAGGTAATGTGAAGACATCAGATGGGAATATGAACCTCTTAAGCAAAGTCTTGTATGTCCCTACAATTACCAAAAATTTAATAAGTGTTGGACAGATTGTTGAAAAAGGATTGCAGGTTAGATTCAATCGATTTGGAGCATATGTTGAAGACCCAAGGCAAGGCTTTCGAAGGATTGCCAAAGGAGAAAAGACAGGAAGGCTTTTCACTTTTGAAGTGGAAGATACAAAGAACATAGCTTTGTTTAGCTATGGATCTCAAACTCTAACAGAATTGGAGATATGGCACAAAAGGCTTGCTCACATTGGTGAGAGGACACTCAAACAGATTTGCAGGGACCAAAGTGTACTTGGTTTGCCTAATATCACAAGGCAACACATGATTTATAAGTGTGAAGCTTGTCAACTCGGCAAGGCTCATAGACAACCTTTCAATAAGAAAGGATATATGTATCAAAATCCTTTGGATCTAGTGCACACGGATGTGTGGGGTCCAAGTAAGGAGCCATCTATATCAGGCTCAAGATATTATGTGTCTTTCATAGATGATTGTAGCAGGTGGACCATTCTGTTTTTCATGAAGCACAAGGATGAAGTGTTTAATTGCTTTAAGAAGTATATTGCTCTTGTTGAAAATCAAACAGGTAGGACTTTGAAAAGACTCAGATCAGATGGTGGAGGAGAATACTTCTCTTCTGAATTTGATGCCTTCTTGCATGAAAGAGGCATTAAAAGGGAAGTCACTACAAGGTATACACCTGAACTCAATGGTGTAGCAGAGAGGAGGAATAGAGCTATCGTCGAAGCTGCAAGGTCCATGCTCAACGAAAAGGGATTGCCAAACTACCTATGGGCAGAGGCTGTGTCGACAGCCACATATCTCATAAATAGACTTCCATCTAAGTCACTAGATGGAACCACTCCATATGAAGTGTGGAATGGAAGAAGACCTAGTCTAGAGCATTGTAAAATCTTTGGATGCTTAGCCTATGCTCACATTCCTTCTCAAGTAAGAGGGAAATTGGATCCCAAGGCAGAGAAGTGTGTATTCATTGGTTATGATCAAAACCAAAAAGGATATAGATTGTACAATCCAACCAATAAAGGATTTTCTGTGAGTAGAGATGTAATTTTTGATGAAAACAAATCATGGTTTGATGATGACAGGAAAGTGAAGCTGCCATATGACTTGGATGAAGATTTTCCATCACTTCAACCAAAGGAGCCAAAGCAGATTGAAGAAAGTGATTTGGAGATTGACCTAGAAGACTTGGAAAGACTAAAGCTATGGAAGAACAAAGGTAAAGCAAAGATGCAGGATGCTACATATGGACCCGAGAGCTCACATCAACCACTTAGAAGGTCTTCGAGGGAGAAGAAGAAACCAGAGAGGTTTGGTTATGATACTTCTTTGGTCACCAAGCACTCAATCTACATTGCAAAGGATTCAACCAATGAAGAACCTACCACATTCGAAGAAGCACAAAGCAAGAAAGCTTGGAGAGATGCAATGGATGAAGAAATGGAAGCCTTGAAGGAGAATGACACTTGGGAGCTTGTACCTAACAAGCCATCTATGAAGATAATCGGATCTCGATGGATATACAAAATCAAGAGGAATCCAGATGGAAGTATAAATAGACACAAAGCAAGGTTAGTTGCTAAAGGGTTTGCTCAAACCCATGGTATTGATTATGAGGAGACTTTCTCTCCTGTTGCAAAAATGCCTACAATTAGGGTTCTCATAAGTCTTGCTGCATCTAGAAATTGGAATCTTTATCAACTTGATGTAAAGAATGCTTTCTTGAATGGATGGATTTCTGAGGAAGTGTATATGGCACAACCTCCTGGATATGAGGATGCACATCATCCTAACTATGTATGCAAACTAAAGAAAGCTTTGTATGGATTGAAGCAAGCTCCAAGAGCTTGGAATTTCAGATTGGTTACTTATTTGCAGGACCAAGGATTCAAAGCTAGCAAGGCGGATACCTCTTTGTTCATAAAGAGGAATGGATCTGAAGTGATCTATTTATGTGTGTATGTTGATGATATTATTATCACAGGCAATGATCTTGAAGGAATCAAACAGGTAAAGAGTCAAATGAAGGAGGAGTTCAAAATAAGTGACCTCGGACCACTCACTTATTTTCTTGGATTGGAGTTGATCTACACAGATTCAGGTATATACATCACACAAAGGAAGTATGTCCATGACATGCTCGTCAAGTTCAAGATGGAAAATACAAGTGTGCAGGTACACCTATGGAGCAAAATCATAAGCTTAGTGCTTATGAAGGAGAGCCAATTGAAGACATCACAAGCTATCAAAGCTTGGTTGGAAGTTTGAACTATGCAACACTCACAAGGGTGGATATATGCTATAGTGTTAGCATATTGAGTCAGTTTATGCATAAGCCGAGAAGACCACATATGGAAGCGGCCAAGCGAGTCCTCAAGTACCTAAAGGGGACCATGAATGAAGGTTTGTTTTATTCATATACTTCAGATATTGAGCTAAAGGTCTACTCAGATGCAGATTGGGCCGGATCTAAAGATGATAGAAGAAGCACATCAGGGTATATATCATTTGCAGGTTCAAAAATCATTTCTTGGTCATCGAAGAAGCAACCAACCGTGGCATTATCTTCTACTGAAGCTGAATATAGAGGTTTGGCTAATGCGACTCAAGAAATCATGTGGTTAAAATCTTTGTACACAGATCTTGGACTTCATTCTTCAACACCTCACATTTTTGGTGACAACACAAGCTCACTACATCTAGCAGCTAATCCAATATACCATGCTAGAACCAAGCATATTGAAGTCCACTACCATTATGTAAGGGAGAAGCTAATGAGCAAGGATATTCAACTATCCTATGTCTCTACAGATATGCAATGTGCAGACATGTTAACTAAAGCTCTTGATGGTACAAAATTAAGTAGATTCAAGTTGATGATTGGTTTGCAGGAAATCAAGGACAATTGAAGATTTATTTGGAGGCCAAGCATGTTAGGCTTGAGGGGGAGCTGTTGGTGCATTTTGCCCAAGCCTACATGCTTGATATGCTTGACATTATCCTCATTTGTAAGTCACATGAGTAGTCATGTGAACACCTCTTGTAAAAGAGTACATTTTATCTCTTGTAAATGGAAAAAGAAAAAAGGAAAAGGATGGCTTACCTCATGCATGATGTAAAAGCAAATTCGTGGCTCCAACTACCAAAATCACGAATTTTTGAGCTGAGGGAATCTCTCCTAACTTTGGGGATCACTTTTAGGTGGAGCCATTCGAATTCGAATTCAAAACTCCCTCCAAGAATAGCTATAAAAGGAGCAAGAAGGAAGAGGCGATTAGCAAGCCTTGTACGTGACCACTTCATGTCATTTTGTAGAGATTGAAGAGCTTACTCCATAGCTCTATCATTCTACTCCCATTGTGCAAAGATTCATTGCCAATGTGGTTGTAATCATATGTGAATCTATACATTTATTATCATCTACCTCTCTGTTTTGTTCTCTGCTATACTCACTCAGAGCAGTAACTTCAGAAGGTCATATCTCGAGTTTTACTGAACATTTTTCAGTGTTTTAAAGTGCGTTGGATAGCTCTCACTGTCTAGTTTTTACATATAAATTTTCAAGGTCATTGGATTTATACTTTTGGAGATATCTGCATTTTACTGCTTACTGGTCTATCTCTGCAGAGCCCCGAGAATTGTGGGAATGTTCCAGAACTTGATGAAACTTGTTCTCAGTGCTCAATCCATCATTTGAAGTGTTTTAACTTGGAATAGGAAGCTTGCTAAGTCTATTTGCTATGCCCAAAAGGAATTTGTCTAATTCCTTCCAGGTTGAGAGCACTGTTCATTTTTTCCAGCAGGTGTATGTCCAAAAATAGCAAGTTTTGGGAGCTAGTCATTTCGCAACTTGTCGGTCTTGACTTAAACTTTTGGGATACATGTTCCAAAGTACTTGGCTGATATTTTGGTGGATTTAGGAAGCTCAAAGGGTCTACTAATCAACTCTGAAGTCTCAGTTGGCTGGTGTGAAGCTGGTTGTAGCGGCACCTACTCATCTTTGGATTGCATCCACCATCTCTCTTCACAAAGCATACTCAGGGTGTTTCAGAGATCAAAAGTGCTTTTCTTTGTCATGCCAAAATCACGATCTGAGCTCATTTTGGCCTCCAAATGCACTATCATAATGCTTGTGCAGGCTATTTTGTCTTTTTGTGGCAAAGGTATATACCAGTTTCGATTCGCGAGTATAAGCCTCTCGAAGTCTGCTACAGGTTTAGCAGAATTTGTTTGGGCAGTTCTGTTCAACTTTTTGAGATATAGTCAATTTTTTGCATCAAGGTATTTTAGTCACCGGCCATGGCGGAAAGCAGTGATGTATTCCATATGTTGGCTATTGAGAATAAGTTGGATGGTACCAGCTACCCATCATGGGCTTATATGATGCGACATGTATTGGTTGCAAAAGGACTATGGAATATTGTGCAGGCTATTGAAAGACGTCCTGTTACACCTGCAAATATGGGTACTGTAAAGACAAGTGCTGGAGCTGATGGAGATGGTGTCGAAGATGATGATATTCTACAGATTCATGTTCATGCTACGGTTTTTGATGCACCTACTATAGAGAAAATTTGTTGGGATGGCAGAGATGCCCAGGCACATGCATTGATAGCTTTGTCTGTCAAACGTGCCATTATTCCTCACATTCTCTCTTGCAGAATAGCTAAGAATGCTTGGGATACACTTACCACATTGTACCAAGCTAGGAATGAGGCTCGTGTTGCTTACCTGCAAAAAAGTTGGAGACTGAGCACATGAATGAAGGTGATTCTATGGATAGTTTTCTAACAAAGATCAAAGACTTGAAGGAACAGTTGATTTCTGCTAATGAAGGTATACCAGATAGCTCACTTGTGCAAACTGTTCTGAATGGTCTTCCCAATTCATATTAGAGTTTCTCTTCTACTCTTTGGTTGATGATGAAAGGCAATCCAAATGCCTTGTCATTTGAGGAGTTAGTCCCTGTTTTGTTATAGGAAGATCAGTCAAGGTAGAACAGGTCCATTATGCCTGTTGCAGATCAAGCTTTCCTGGCTAGTCAGAAGGGCAAAGGAAAATGGAGCTCTTCAAGTAGTAAGCAGAAATCTACTGATTCTGCATATTCGAAGAAGGAACACAAAGATGAGAAGAAATCAGAAAAACAAAAATTGTTTTGCAGGTACTGTAAAGGAAATGATCATATCATAAAGAACTATCCTAAACTCGCTGCAAAAGAGGCAAAGAAAAAAGAGGCTAGAATGGTTGTTGCAGAGGCCTCTACTCCAAAAACAGAGTCTGCTAGAATGGGCGTTTACTATTGTTTGCAGTTGTGACCCATCTTCTCATGAGAAGTGCATGTCTGTAGTAGACTCAGATGTTTGGTACTTTGATAGTGGGGCGACCAAACATATTACCTCACAATGTAGTTTCTTCTCTTCACTCGAGCCTGCCCCTACAGGGAATACTGTCACATGCACCAACAACTCCTCTTATCCTATCATGGGAGTTGGTAAGATCATTTTGACTACTACTGATGGTAGTTCTTTCACTCTGTCAGATGCTTTATTTGTGTCAGGGATCAAGAAGAATCTGTTATTAGTTTCTGCATTAGCCAAGATTGGCTTGGTTGTGAAATTTGTTGATGACAGATGTACAGCTCATGATCTATCAAATGGTGATGTTATTATTGCTTTTGGCATTTTATGTCGTGGGTTGTATAAGCTCATAGACTATGAAAAATCGGTCAATGATTTGGCATCTGCAGTACATGATTCTCAGGCTATGTCAGATGCAAAGATTTGGCATGCATGCTTTGGTCATCTGAACTTTCCCAGTTTGCTACACCTACAGAAATCTGAAATGGTGTCCTCTTTGTCCAAACTTGAGGCACCCAAAAAACATGTTTGTGAAGGTTGTGTTTTGGGCAAAATGCAGCGTTCTTCCTTTCCAAAAGATGGTTTAGTTCGGGCTACTCAGAAATTGCAACTTGTACATAGTGATGTATGTGGTCCTATGCAGACACCTTCTTTTGGAAAGATTTTTCCAAGCATGCATGGGTATATCCATTGAAGGCAAAGTCCGAAATGTTTTTGTGCTTCAAATAGTTTTTGGTTTTGGCTGAAAATATGTCAGCATGTAAAATGGTCACCCTCCGTTTTGATCGAGGGGGGAATATATGTATTCTAAATTTAATGCATTTTTAGTTGAATGTGGGATAAAACATCAATGTACAATGTCGTATACACATCAATAGAATGGAGTTGCTGAATGGAAGAATAGGTCACTCATGGAGATGGCAAGGTGTATGGTCAAGAGTCAGGCTTTACCACATAGTTTCTAGCTTGAGGATGTCATGTGTGCAGCATATGTACTTAATAGCTATCCCACTAAAGCGTTGCAGTCTATCACTCCATATGAGGCTTGGCATGGTCAAGCCATTTGTTGCTCATCTGCATGTTTTTGGTTGTTTGCCATATGCATAAGTGCCTGAACAACATCGCAAAAAATTGGATGATAAAGCAGTAAAATGTATTTTTGTTGGGACAGTTCTAAAAGTAAAGGCTATCATCTGTATCATCCACAGACTAAATGCATTCTGGTTAGCCGTGATGTTGTTTTTGTCAAAGATGATATTCAGCCATTGCTTTCATGTACTAAGGAGACATCTGTTAGCTCCAAAGACATGTATGATACTTTACTGCCTCTTTTTACGACTGGAAAGTGTAGTGCTGGTCTTGATGAGGCAACTTCTGAACGTTTGTAGGTTTCATGTGATGATGCAGATCATTCCATTTCTGATGCAGATTTACATGATGCACTTGTTGATGAGAGAGCTAATATTGAGCAGGCAAAATCTATGCCAAAATGGCTGGTGTAGACTTTGCGTGATAGCAAATTAGATGCACCTCTGTCATATCGTACTTGATCAGGCTCTCATAGTGCCTCTTTTGCATCAAATTGCTATGCTATGGCTGCCTCTAGTCTCTCTGATGAGACTGAACCTGTTTCGTTTGATGAAGCACAAAATTTTGAACATTGGATTGCTACAATGCAATCTCAATATGATGTTATAATGAAGAATGGTACTTGGTCTTTATGTGACTTTCCTCCTGGCAAGAAGGCCATTGGCACAAAGTGGGTATACAAGCTGAAGCATAAACCTGATGGAACAGTTGACAGGTATAAGGCTAGGCTTGTTGCAAAGGGTTATGCACAGGAAAGAGGCATTGATTTTGATGAGACCTTTGAACCTACTTGCCAAATGACTACTATTCGTAGCACCTGTGTACTTGCAGCTCATCATGGTTGGAATGTAGATCAGTTGGATATCAAAACAACATTTCTGAATGGTGACTTTCATGAAGAAGTGTATTTTTTCAGCCCCGTGGCTTTGTGCAAAAAGGGCATGAGAATCAGGTGTGCAGTTTAAAGAAGGAATTATATGGTTTAAAGCAAGCGCCACATGCTTGGTATGAAAAGATACATGCCTATCTGATTGCGCATGGTTTTGAGAATAGACCAACTAAAAGCACCTTATGTTAAGCATGTTAATGATGTACTTTTGATCATTGTGGTTTATGTTGATGACATGCTGCTCACTGGTCCTCATGACATGCATATTGCTGATTTTAAGGCTGATTTGCATGCCTCATTTGAGATGTTTAATTTGGGGCATTTGCACACTATTTGGGAATTCAGTTTATGCAAGTTGATGGTGGAATGGCTTTGTGTCAAATGAAATATATTGACACATTGTTGCAACATTTTGGCCTTGAAGACTGTAAGCCTATTGACACTCCTATGGAGACAGGTTTACGATTGAGTCTTCATGATGTTGGAGATGCATTTGATGGTGTTCTCTATCAGCAAGAAGTTGGATGCTTGATTTATTTATGCATTACTTGGCCAGATATTCAGTTTGTTGTCTCAGAGATGAGCAGGTTTATGCATTGCCTAGGTGTCAAGCATTGGCAGGCAGTTAAGCGCATCTTTTGCTACTTGAGTGGTACTCAGCTGCTTGGGTTGTTTTATCCCAAGGGGGGATCATTACCGCCAGATTTGCATGCTTTTTCTGACTCTCACTGGGTTGGTTGCTATGACACTCATGTGTCCACTAGTGGTTTTTGCTTTAGGCTTGGTAGCTCATGCATATCCTGGCTGAGCAAGAAGCAGCCTACTACGGCCACTTCCAGTTGTGAGGTTGAGTATAGGGAAGCTTTCATAGTGATTGTTGAGTGTGTGTGGCTCAGATGCCTTATGGCTCACTTGGGTGTTGGTCAGTCTTCTGCCACCACCATCTTCACTGTAGTCAGAGTGCATTGACAATTGTGAGGAACCCTGTGTTCCATTCTCGCACTAAACACATTGAGGTGCATTATCACTATGTCAGGGAGAGTTGGAGAGATCAGCTTGGCATATGTGCCCACACATGAGAACATTGCAGGCCTTTTCACAAAGGCCCTACCTTGGGAGAATTTTGAAGCTTTTTGCAAAGCTTTGGGCTTACTTCCTATTGTGGGGTGATTTCCACATAGCTTGGCACTTTCTTATACATGAGTGCTAGCTCCTTGTTCACTACCTTAGTCCTAGGGGGGATTTGTTGATATATTTAGGTAGTGATGTGTGTGAACACTCTAGGACCGCCGGGGCACTTTTTTCCCTCTTTAGGAGGTTTTTTTTCCTCGGCTTGTATATACACATATAGCCCTAATGGGTTACTTATCTTTGTACATTCTCTAGTAATACATTTAGTATTGTGTGTTGTGCTCCAAACGTCTTCTTCTTCCTTGTGTTGTTCGCATGCTTCAGCAGACGTCTAACTCCAACACATAGCACTTGGCATGCATCATAGTTTAGAACACATCGCAGCTAGACTTGACCCATCTAGCTTGCACCTCCCTCACAAGTGAACCCAACGTGAACTGAAATAATCAATGGATAAATTGATGAGCTTAGGCGATAGATTTTCAATTCATATTGGTGACCAAACTCTTTGATGCTTGGCAAAGGTTTTCATGCAAGTTGTTGGTTGTTCGATTAGGATGCTAGAGTGATGTTATCTATTATTGTAGTTGCTAGACCTTTCTAGATCTCTTAGTTGTCACGGGTTGGTCTACTTTGACGTGAGTGCCTCCACAAAGATAAGTAATGTTCTATATCTTCATCACTTCACCCTGAACTTCAACTAAAGGAGCCAAATTGTAGCACTAAGCACTCATCGAGGTATCTTTATATTTAGGAAATTCAATTAAAGGATTTAGTTATTCCCGTCGGAT
This sequence comes from Ceratopteris richardii, assembly GCA_020310875.1. Taxonomy (NCBI): domain Eukaryota; kingdom Viridiplantae; phylum Streptophyta; class Polypodiopsida; order Polypodiales; family Pteridaceae; genus Ceratopteris; species Ceratopteris richardii. The sequence continues at coordinate 149,001,905 of CM035426.1, read as the reverse complement.
ACAACATTAATGAATTGAATGATCAAGTAAGCCTTCAAGTAAAGAAACAACTTCATTAATATCCCCTAACACACAGCGTTAGTGATTGTTGGAGGAGATGGTGGATAATCACAAGAGATGAGTTGGTGTAGCTAAAACCTACTTCACGCCTGCTATAAGTGATGGCTGGAGAGTGTTGTGGGCCTCCTTAGCTAGCTAATAAGCATAAATGATCCACTATCAAAAGAGATGTCATCGCACCAAAACAAGGTCTATTCTCTTAGTGTTCGACACAATAGTTTAGATCAATGGAATCTAGTGCAATCAACTCATCTATTTGTCATATTGCACCACCTAATATCCAACAAAACCTTCAATCAAATATCAAAAAATTCAAAGTCCTTTTGGCTTCCTGTTGCGAGTGTGAAAACAAGCATGGCGATAGGTTGATTAAGTGTTCTTCTTTTGTTTTTGTTTTTGTTTTGTTTTTTAATCTGTTTGTGTTTGTTTTGAGTTTTAGTGATGTGTATCAGATTTTTTTTGTTATTTTTCGTATTTTTTTCTCTCCTTTTTTCTTCGTTTTGTTTCTTCTAGAATTGAAGTTGTTGGAAAATAAGGAAAAAAAAAAGGGGAGAGAGATAAATTGAGCTATGTCGATCTGGATCCAACAAGATATCTAAGGAAAAAAAGGGGAGAGAGATACATTGAGCTATGGCTATCTGGATCCAACATGTTTAATGAATATTCCAAAGGGTCATTTTCTTGAGCTAATGAGGCTCTTCAAGGAGAAGATGAACATGCAAATTCTACAAGCATCTTTAGTTTCTTACAATAGATGGTTCACGATACCAAAAAGAAAACAAGAAATAGATTTCTTCTCAAGATTTACAACCTATCAAAAAATAGATGAGTTTGTTGAAGCATTTGATGGGCACTTTATCCACTTTATGGGTGATCTGTACTCGGGTTATGATGACTTCTAGCGTGTGATTAAGAGCAAATATATAATCATGATGAAGACTCCTCTAGGCTTAGTATGCATGTGTACTTTGCCACAAGGAGCTCCAAACTCACTAACACATATGATGGATGTTATAAAAATGGTTGTACATGACTTCATCTATAATGTGATTATGCCCTTCATTGATGACATAATAATTATTAGGTGTGAGGAGAAGTCAAATGATGACACTTTAGATTCTTCTTGATGTTGGAGCTTTTTTAATGACCATATATTTTATTATTATTGGATCTTTGAAATATTTGTGATGTTGGATTAACGTTTCTCATTGAAAAATCTGTTTTTAATATCAATGAAGTACTAATTATTGGGCATTTGTGTGGCCGTTATGATTGGAGGACATACCCAGCTAAAGTTAATGGCATAAACAATATTTTTAAAACTTGTAGCAATATAAGTGAAGTGAGAAGGTTCCTAGGAGCTTGTGTCTTCTATGCTATTTGGATATCTCACTTTCCACATGTTGCAAAATTGTCTCTATGATTTATAAAGAAAAAATAATAATTCATTTGGACTAAAAGACTTGCAAAGGCCATGCAAAAATTGAAACAAATAAAATGAAGCCCTTATCTTTAAGCATGTAGATTATTCAAGAAACAAGCCTATAATTTTGATTATTGATACTACTTCTACTAGTATAGTTTGGTTCATAGGTTTGGATAAAGACAAAATGAAGCGATATGCTGTTCGATTTGGTGCTAAAATCTTACATGACACACAAAGAAAGTATCAAAAAATTAAAAGAGAACTATGGGGTTTATTTACAACTTTGAAGATAGATAAATGGTAATTTGTTGGAGACAATGTAATTGCCGATACAGATTGTGTTTATCATTATTTAGTATGATTGCTAACTATTCATCCTTGAACATTTCAATCCCTAGATGAATTTCATATGTTAAGTTTATAAATCCAACTTTAGTTCATATCATTGGAAAATCCATCACTATTGCAGCTATGAATCTAGAGCAAAGTATGTTGATGCCTTGAGGAGGAAACCGAGGGGAAAATAGATTTAATAATTTATGATATGCATGTCTTTGAGTATGAATAGTTCAATGAAATAAAATATGAAGGAGAATTGGAAAGAAATTAGCAAATATATAAGTACTTTAGTGGAGTCCCCGAGTTGGTCAAAAAATAAATCCAAGAATATTAGAATATGAGCTTACAATTTCTTCCTGAAAGATGGATTTATTTGGCAAAACGCTAAAGGAGAAGTTAAAATGCCTCAAAGGGTTATTGGGAAAAGGAATCTTCAACTACAAATTATGAGGATATGCATGATACAATATGGGTGGTTCATAAAGGATTCCTAGCTATGTATGAAAAGATTTAAGAGCATTATTGGTTTCCAAGAATGTGCACAGATGTTAGGAACTTTGTGAATGTGTGTAAAACATGTCGACTACATTCTTCGATTAATCATAGGGATCCCTTAAATCTTACTTACCCTCATTGTATTCATTACAAGTGGGTAGTAGACCTTGTTACCATGCCCAAACGTATAGATAAGATGAGATATAATACACTTTCAAATGAAATCTTACCAATCATGTGGGAGCTCGAGCACTTGGATCAAAGACTACTTATAATGTATGCAAATTTCTTCTTGAGGAAGTAATTTCATGATTTGGTTACATTGAAAAAAGTAGTTCAACCGAGGGAGGTAGATGCAAAAGAAATTGAAGAGTTCTTTGTGCAGCATGAAATTTGATTGTCTCTCATGACTACGTATAATACAAACATGAATGGAAAAATTGAAAGAGGTCACCTACCTATTTTGAAGGGGGTCTCTAAGGCCTATGATGGTGATATAAAGCAATGGCCTAAGTTTCTTCCTTTCACATTATGGGAAGATATGATGACTTGCACAAGGAAAACAAGATATGTGCCTAATAAACTAATGTATTGTCAAAAACCAATATTCCCTATCCATACTTAGATACCAGCACCACATTACCCTAGAAGTTTGGTCTATTTATTGAAGAGTTATTGGCATCAAGAATCAAACAAATAGAACAAGGCAAAAATATGTTGGATGATGCCATTAAAATATTAAAGAAATCAAGGTTAAAAAACCAAATCTACTTTGATACATCACACCAACTAAAGCCAAAGACAATAAAAGAGGGGACTAAGTTTTTGTCAAGCGTAGTGTTTTTGACTCTTAATATGATGTATGAACAAAGTTAACATGTAGATGGTTTGGACCTTATTTTTTCGTGAAAGTACATAATAATGGGATTTATACTTTACGTGAACTAGATGGTTCTCCTTTGGAAATTTCGATTACAAGTAAATGAGTGAAGTTGTTTAAGAGAAGAGCTGAAGAAGACTTTGTGATTGAAGGAGAGATGTTTGAGGATGGAATTGATTGACCAAGTGAAATATGTTTTTATTTGTTGTTGTTTTATTTCTTTTTCATTGCATTCCACGATCTATGTCTAATTTCATTTCACAATCTAGCATAAGTTTCAAATTATAAAAAGCCAAAATTATGACTTTAGTAGGAATGCATGTGCTTAAAACCTTAGTTTAAAATCCTTATAAATGTTGAGAAGGACTCCCTAGATAGGAAATTTTGAATTGAATACATATGTTCATAATAAGCATATTTAGTGAAATCTTAGCTCTTGTTAGTGCATTCTTCTAGAATCTTTGCTCTTAATAGGAATTAAGCATTTCCACTAAAAATTGCAAATTGTATCAAAATTATAATGAAAGTTTGTACTTTCTTCCATCCTAGAAAAGTATAAAATAAATATTATGTTGTCATGAATTAATGCTTGTAGCTTGAAGACATGTTGTTGCTTGAATAAAGATATGAAGAAAAGAAAATCAAGAAATCTAAAGATTTTGGATGTGGTATTGAGATCACTTCCAAGATAAAGGATAAAATCAGGAAATGTGAGATAGATTTATGCAAGAGAGGAGTTTATTGCATTTCCTACTCCATGTTTCTCGAAAGCCTATTGACATTTATGAGTTGTACTATGAACTTATTTTCGAAGTACTATGCTGAACAAACAATTTTATAGTTTAAAATTGAATAAGTCCAAACTAAATTTTCTCAAAGAATGCATCTCCATATCTAGGTCATAGTTTCATGATTTCTTCATGAAACATGAAAATTTTTTCAAAGTGAATTTGGATTCTACCCTGATTGTACTTGCCCGCCCATCAAGGACAATGTGTAGGTTTCATGGGGGAAAATATGTGGAGATTTGCATCTCTCCACTTCTTGATTTGAAACATTTTTGAAATTCTTGTATGAATCTCTGCTTGATTGCAAAGGTAAAATGGCTTCAAATCTTGGAATACTAATTATATTGTCTGATGGATAGCTTTCATAAATGAGTTCATGAATCTAATTCTTCTCCTTTGAAGATCGAAGTAGAGAAAGGTTCCAAAGGAACACCATTTGGGAATGAGAATGTGTGTGTGTATGTGGTGTGTGTGTGTGTGTGCATGTCATGTGGGTTAGTGTGAGTGTATGTGTGAATGCATGTGTGTATATGTGTATGTGTGTGCATTGTGAGAGAGATAGAGAGAGAAACACGTGAATGTGTGGCTATGGCATAGACACAACTCAATGTGACAAGAGAGAGAGAGAGAGAGATGTTGGTTGCATGTGAAGGTAGAGATGAGGCAGAGAGAGACCGGGGAGGGAGGGAGGGAGGGAGGGAGGGGGAGAGAGAGTGAGAGAGAGAGAGATATGAAAATGGAGGCGATTTGCACAGGTAAAGATAAGGTACAACAAATTCACAACAAAGCGAATAGAGGAGGGGGAGAGAGAGAGAGAGAGAGAGAGAGATGTATTACGAGATTTTTTCTAGGTTACATGGTTGTGGGCAAGGAATGTGAAGCACACACACACACACACACACACACACACACACATATATATATATATATATATATATATATATATATATATATATATATATATATATATATATATATATATATATATATATATATATATATATATATATATATATATATATATGCACACACATACAAAGAGAGAGAGAGATGATAGAACAAAAGAGATGCAAAAGAGAGAAAGAAAGGTGTAGAGAAAGAGGTAAAGGTGAGGTAAAAAAGGTAGAGAAAAGTAGAGTGAAGTAGATAGGGGTAAAGAGAGATTAAAAAAAGATAGAATGAACAAGAAAGATGTGTGTAATTAATGTATATTTTTTATGAGTATTACTACTTTCTTGTTGTTTGTCTATCACATGAACTCATCCATAGCACCTGGCATGCACCATAGTTAAGAACACATTGTAGCTATACTTCATCCACCCAACTAGAACCTACCCAACAATGGTATTGCACTCATGAAGTAGAATAGCTTCCTATCTTAGAAATGGATCATGTAGGAGCCCCTATTGGTCATTTCTTGCCATAAAGAATATCCAAAATTATTCTTTTTGCATGATTAAGGTTGCCTATGCTACATATGGGTGCATAAGGACTAAATATCCTTTTGAGAAGAGATGATATCCCTCATAAATCCATGGTCAATGTGATAACCTTTTCATGGGATATTGATTTCATTGGACCCATCAATCCACCTACAAGAGATTCTCATAATAATTATATCATTTAGGAAACTAACTACCTCACCAAGTGAGTGGAAACAAGGGCAATGAGAAAAAGTGATGCTCGGACAGCTATCAAGTTTTTATGTGAAGAAATATACAATAGGTTTGGGCTACCAATAGGGATTGTAAGTGATAGAAGAACTTATTTCATTAATGAAGTGAGAGTATTGTAGAGGCACTTATTTCATTAATGAAGTGATTGACTCACTACTAAATGAGTTTCTATTTATTCATAAGAAATCTATTCCCTATCATCCACAAGAAAATGAGCAAGTAGAAAGTTCAAATGAGGTACTTCACACTATTTTGACTAAGATAGTCAACAATGGAAGATCAAATTGGGATAAAGAGGTACATCATGCCATTTGGGCATTCATAATGGATTATAAAATATCCCTCAAAATAGCTCCCTGTTGCTCTAAGGGTTGCCCATAATTTTTCTCATACTATGGCATCCTTTTCCCTTCATGAAAATACCTTCTTTTTTGTAAATTAGGAGATGTCCATATGAACACTCTCCTAAAACCCCTTTTTAATATTTCTTCATACTATAGGATAGTGTCTCTCACCTTTATGACCCTTCTAGAAAGGTTCCCCACGTAGAAAACCCACGCATGCTCTTCTTGGAGATTGGGTTGTTACAAATTTGATCTTTAGAATATCCTAGAAGATTGGCAGTTAGAGAGAGAATCACCTTTTTGACTTTTCCAAATGAGCACATGGGGAATTATGCAAAGCCTATAAGTAGAGGCTCACTTCTTGTAAAGGGGAGGTCCCTTGGCCATGGCCTTGGCCTCCATTTTGGTAATGGAAGAAGGTGTCATTTGTTACTCTCTTGCCTCCTTGTGTGCAATGGCGTTGGTCTTGGTGTATGGATTTGCATGTGTGTGTGCATGGTTGGGAGGATGTTCCCCTTTGCTCCTTGTGACGTTGGCCATTGTTGCCATTGCTCCATGAGCGTGGGTGAACCTCTTCTCTCATTCTTTGCCCCAACTTGGAGAAACCTCTCACTTCCATGTGAGGCGGTTAGGGTTTGTTGCTCCCCTTTTCTCAACAATTTGGTGTCGTTGCCGGGGACGTTGGCCTTTATCCGTTGGTTTTTCCAAGTTTGCGTGTCCATACTTCGTGAGATGCACCTTGACACTTGGAGGAGGATGAATACGTGTGGCCTTCGGTTGGCCTTGGGTACCTCTCTTTTGTTAATTTTTTGAGTAGTTGTAGTTCATTTTTTCTGTTTGTTGCACATGAACACCCTTCCTATCTCCCTTTTCTCTCTCACTCTCTTACACCTACACACGCTTCCACACACTCACATATGCATCACTGTCAAATTCTGTCGTTTCTTGATTTGAGTGGTGCCGTGGATAGAGAGATGGGGAGTGCTTTCTCTCTCTTGTTCTCATCTCTTGATATCTTCAACAAACGCAATACTAAAAATGAATTTCGAACAAAACTCTAGTATACAATACTGCACAATTAGATTTTTCACGCGCATGTGGGGATAGGCCTTTTTCGTTTGAAATTTGAAAGGGATAGATTCTTTTTTATGCTGAACGGTGTGAATTTGTACATCATGGAGGGACGTGTGCAGTTAATATCGCTAATGAATGCTTGCAGGAGGCGGCAGGCCTTCAGGGTAGGTAAGGAATCAACTCCCCACTTCCCCTCTCTTCTTTGAATTAGCTCTTGCCTCCGCATGCGTGAGTTCTGCAACTTCTGTCGAACCTAGTCCCAAGGAAAACCTTCGAATGACTGTACCTAATGACATATTTTTGGGATGCAAGGTGGGCAAACTCCTCTCTCCACCATACACTATCGCTGAGGCGATCCTCCAGTCTGTAGCGGGTTGAGCTCTTCGCTCCCCAAGTGCCTGTTGTGTGCAAGTGAGTTTCTATGGGGGGGTGATGGAATGATCCTTACTCGGAGAACTCTCTGTCTGCTCATGTACCTCAGGTTGAGCTTCCGTGCTCCCTCATCGTCGCATTGTTCGTGCTGTTGGGGTCGAGCAATGCTCCCCCTGCCGTTCCCGTTTTTTCTTTGCCTCTTGGCCTGGTGGAGCATGAGGTCTGCGCTAATAGAAAATAACAGTTGCGCTGCCTTGCCAGGATGCTCTAAGAGACGGATATGGGGGTGGTTGTAGTTCTATTGAGCCTCTAAAGGAGTCTGTTATTGTCTCGTATTATGACTTTCGGTCTGCTCTCAATGCCAGGCGTGCTCCTCAGAATGAAGTATTGTGTTGAAGAAAGTTGGATATGCAAACTCCGAAGGGAGAACCTCTGCGCCCTCTTCCTTCTGTATGCTTCCCGAGAATTTCTTGAGGTCTCTTTTTTCTATCTGTTGTTGCACCTGAAGATTCCTTCGACAGCAAGATTGGGGGTCCCTCTTGCCCCTCTCTTCTCCTCTGCTCCCTACTTACTCTCGCGTGCAATTCGAAATGATGTTCTAGTGACTACATTGTCTTCATTGTCATTTTTAATTTGGTCTCCAAGGAGCTGGAACATCTCAAGCTCATGGGACTCAAAGGGAAAGGAGTCAAGAGAGACATGAGGTAAGCTTTGCCAACTCTTGGGGAAGAGAAAGAACAAGAACGGAAACGAATAGAGGGGAACCTGAGGGACATAGAGCCCCAGGGAACCGAAGAAATGCCGATGATTTCCCTTTGCCAAGACCGAGAGAGCACACGAGGACCTTGAGACCGACCCAGCTAGTTAAGTCCATGAAAAACTACTTCGATGGCACTGGAGACCCCTACGATCATGTAGCTGAGTTTAAGCAAGTCTTGAGAGCTGAACAAGTTGAAGACCTGTTCACACAGTACAATGCCTTTGGTTTAACCCTTAGGAACACTGCCCTGACATGGTTTCAGCCACTAAACGAGAGGTAGTTTAGAAGCATAGATCAACTTCTAGAGGCATTCATTATTGAATTCTCTAAAAGTGGCATAAGGCATAATACTTCCTCATTGATATACAACTTCAAGCTGACCCCGCAAGAGACTGTGAGACTTGCAGGAAGAAGATTTAGGCAATATCTTGAGCGATGTCCTGGTCCTGAGTTACCCACAGCCGCTAAGCAAGTGGCTTTATTCTTGGATGGATTGCTAAGTACCAAATTGAGATCATATGTGTACTTGAAGGACCCCCGGACTATAGAAGAATGTGTACGCATGTGCATCGATATTGAGGATAACCTAGGGGAGGAGTTAGAGCTATCCAAAATCTACAAAGATTCAGATAGTACCTCTAGCCTCTCTTCCTCACAATCCACATCAATTGAGGAACTTGCGGAAAAAGTAGCTCAAAAACTATGTGTCTCTAGTAAACAAATTCCTAGATTTGCCCCTGTAAAGAGGTGCTATACTTGCGGTGGTGACCATATGGCAAACGCATGTCCCATCATGGCTCAACCCCAAGTGAATCCTAGCAGCCAATATTGCACCATAGAGCGAAGGTACACAAATCACTCAGCACAGGACTGCCCATACAATAAGCAAGCGGTTAGGCAAACCTACCCTCAGCCATACCCTCAACAAGGCAGATACCAGAGTCAATATTCACCACAACAGTATATTAGGCCTCAGCAAAATTACCAACCGCAATATCAGGCCCAACTGAGACCCCAGCCAGTGCTAGCACAGCAACCACCTACTCCTACTAATGTGATTCCGGTCAAGTATGCTGCTGCAGAAGAAAACCTGAATAGAGCGATAGTCCCAGTAACACCATTAATCTTAGAAAGTGATCCCAGTGACCATAGCTTTGATTCTACACATGTTGATAGTCCCCAGGCTTACTACATGCAGTCTCTTGAACATGGTGAGTCTTACTACAGTGAGGAACCGAGTGAACCTATTTGGGAGACAGAGTATGCGAATGTCATGTACACGAACCCCAACCCTAGACCTCAACCTAGGCAGGTAAGACCTCCATTTCCTAGAGGGCCATGCTATAGATGTCAGGGAGATCATCTCATTCGTGATTGTCCCTTGCCTCCACCGACACAACCCCAGTCAGTGACAATCCAAGGCTATTGCCAGGAGTGTGGAAAGGAGCATCTCTTACGAGACTGCCCAAAAAATCCTAATAATATGCCAAAAATCACTCCTATCAATGTGATTGGCTTAGTGGTAGACTCCATAGGAAGTGTGACTTCCACAGCCCCAGTACAAGTCATCACGAGAGCCCAGACACTTAAGCAAAACCAAGACTTAGGCCAAGAAAAGAATGCGGAGGTTAGTGAGACTGAGAGCCAGAATAAGAAGAGGACAAGAGCTTGGAGAGATAGTCGTGAACGTATGAAAAGGCAATGGGCAAGAAAGATGAGCGAACTTGAAGAAAGCCTACGAGAAACAAAAGCCAAAATCATAGAAATCACATCTCAAACGCACTCTCACGCATCCCCGCCACTACCATCCCCTTCACCCTCCATTCCTCCACCCACCAATCCACCACACGTAACCCAATCACCACCCCGAGTAGGATCAGTCTTAGCCGATCCCACTCCTGAAGATCTAGACATGATGCTTAAAGCATATCAGGCCAGAATTCAAGAAGGGCCCAATGTAACAGATCTTGAGAAATGTTACCCTAGAGCCGATCTAGAGATAGAGCGAACAAAGCTTTGTGCTAAAATGGTCGAATTGGTGCAAGCCATGTTTGAAGCCAGTCGTTTGTTCAATGGCTCTAACCCCATCAAAACACCATTGCACTTTGATGGTCTATTGGATAGATTAGAGAGGTTACTTGCAAAGTCTGGAAAAGGAGCCACCTCCCAGGCTAAGGAGAGGGCAAGTGATAGAATAAGCATTCCTCCCAAGGAAGCTTATGTGCCTAACTCCACTGAACTTGCAAAGTCTGGAAAAGGAGCCACCTCCCAGGCTAAGGAGAGGGCAAGTGATAGAATAAGCATTCCTCCCAAGGAAGCTTATGTGCCTAACCAGACACCTCTTCTTCTATGAATCAATACACACCAGACTTCTTGCGAGAGATTCAAGAAGAGAAATGGGCTAAAGAGAGTGAAGTCCCTCCCCCCATAGAACTTGTGGATGACGCACATGATCAATTCCCACAAGATATTCCTTCCATTTATGGAGAGCAGGAGAGTGCCCAATCTCAAGAAAAATTAGACTTCGAGTCTAATTCTTTATAGGAACTACCCCATTTCACAGGCCCATGGGAAGCAAAGTCCACTTGTATGAGAGCACCTACAGTCATGGTAAGAAACGAAGATTCAGCCATACCTAGGAACACGGAGGTAGTGAAGAACACCAAAGTGCAGTGCAATTTCACTTTGGAAGAGCTTCTCAAGGTTAAACCAGAAGTGTGGAAACATGTAGCCAATCAAGTGCCCGAAGTAGCAAAACCACATTCCCAGGTAGGATCTCAAAGAACAGTGCCAGAAATACCCTTGGACAAGATAGGAGACATGAGCGAGGGAGAAGAAGGAAACACCTATCTCCCCATCACTCATCAGGGCTACACAACCAAGGCCATTTTGGACTCAGGTGCAGGAGTTGCAATTGTTACCACGTCCTTATGGAAACGATGGGGTAAGCCAGCTCTCAGGCCAACGAGAATGAAATTGCAGATGGCTGACGGGCACATAGAAAGACCCTTAGGACTACTAGAGGGGATAACTCTCACTACTTGTGGTGTAGAGTTTGAGCACACATTTGCTATCTGTGACTTTAGCAAAAATCAAGCCTATGAGATGATTTTGGGAAGACCATTTATGCGACAGTTGCAAGTGGTACAGGATTGGGGAACCAATTCCTTGTATCTGCAACACTTAGGTGTTACAACCAAAGTCAATCTCAAGGATTACTCTCATAGAGATGTCCCTCCTATCCAATGGAACCCCATCCATAGAGCCAGAGATGATACAGAATCGGTGCATTCCCTAGGATCAGGATCCTCATGGATGCATGAAGACACTCACTTATGGATGTGTAAGGTAGCAGTAGAAGAAGAGAAGAGAGAGAAAGCCAGGGAGGTAGGTGCAAAAGAAACCCATAGATCAATCCAAGACCCAGCCTATGCACCTGTAGTTTTTCCAGACGAAGAATTTGAACCTCACGGCTGGGCAGAAATTCTAGCAACAATGGATGTAGCCATCAATGAAGAACAATGGACACCCCACTGTGATGAGGATGGCTATGACATATCAGTCTTCTCCATAGAGCCCATCATGGGAGAGGCAGTTCTAGAAGAGTGTGAACCTAGCCCTGATGCATTTGAGGATGCAAGTGACTCCGATCTAGAGTCAATTATTATGGACCCACCTTTTGCATCAGATGAAGAATACTTCTATGAAGTGGAATTTCAACCCCAGAGGCACGGAGAGCTTACAAACGATGTAAGGCTAGCCACACATGTAACCCCTAAGGAAGAAGGAAAGAAAAGGAAGAAGAAAGAAGTCACACCAGAAGAGGAAGAATCTTTGTTTGAGGTCCCAAAAAATTTTAAGAAGTATGAGATAGACGACAGGAGAGTCATGATTAGAATGCCTAAACGAGAGGCGCAATCGGGGGAGGCCTATGATAACAAAGTAACCACCAAGAAAATAGTGGTAGCCATAGAAGAAGGGGAAGAGAGATGCATGTACATAGGCCATGACCTGTCAGAAGAGGAAGAACAAGAGCTAATAGCCTTGCTAAGAGAATACAGAGATGTATTCGCTTGGAGTTACAAGGATTTGAAAGGAGTGGACCCGGACATATGCTCACATACGATTCCCATGACTACAGAGGCCAGACCCTCAAAACAAAAGCCATACACATACAATGACAACTATGCTGCCAAGATCAAAGAAGAGATAGACCGCTTGGTTGAAGCTGGATTTATCTATGAAATTGAGCACACTGAATGGGTATCCCCCATTGTAGTGGTGCCCAAGAAGAACGGCAAATTACGAGTATGCATTAACTTGAAGAAGGTTAACGCAGCCATGATCCGGGATAATTACCCGCTTCCTATCACTGAGCATCTATTAGAAACGGTGGCATGCAAGGAAGTGTACAGCTTCCTAGATGGGTTCTCTAGCTACAATCAAGTAGCCATTGCACCAGAAGATCAGCATAAGACGGCTTTTGCCACAGAGTGGGGCATATTCGCTTTTAGGGTAATGCCATTCGGGCTTACCAATGCTCCCGCAACCTTCCAGAGATTGATGTGCCATGTGTTTAAAGAGTTCCTGAGAAAGAATTTGGAAGTCTATGTTGATGATCTATGTGCTCATTCCAACATTAGACAAACACATATACCTGAACTCAGGCAAATCTTTGACAAGTGTAGAGAGTATCAAGTCTGCCTGAACCCAGAAAAGTGTGTTTTCATGGTCAGGCAAGGCAAGATTTTAGGACACATAGTGTCAAAGAACGGCATCTCCACTAACAAAGAGAAGGTGAGGGCTATTGCAGAACTACCTAGGCCAAAGAATGTCAAGGAAGTGCAAGCTTTCATGGGGCATTGTGGTTATTACCGACGTTTCATTCACATGTATGCCATCATTGCAAAGCCTCTGTACGGACTTTTGACAAACTTTGAGTGCACTGAGGAATGTGAGAACTCTTTCAATGAGCTCAAACGGCGATTATGCTCAGCACCAATCTTGACTACACCAGATTGGAATAAGCCCTTCCATGTTCATGTGGATGCATCCAATTATGCTATTGGGTGTGTACTCACACAACCTACTGGTGAAGGTAATATGGATCTTCCAATTGCCTATGCCAGTAGACAGTTGAATGCAGCTGAACGAAATTACACCACTACTGAGAGAGAAGGCTTAGGCATGGTATATGCTGTTAAAAAGTTTAGACATTACTTGCTTGCAAATAAGTTTAAATTTTTTACTGATCATGAGGCATTGTTGTACTTGGTAAACAAACCTTGCAACACAGGTAGATTAGTAAGATGGTTTCTCTTACTAATGGAATACGACTTTGAGGTAGTGGTGAGGAAAGGGAAGACTCACTTGCGAGCAGACCATCTCTCTAGGCTCACATCTGGAGAAGCCCCACAAGGAGTGTCAGATGACCTTCCTGATGCTTACTTGTTTAACTTGGAAGTGGTACCGCAGTGGGCTAAGCCATTAGTGCCAGTATTGACATACGGGCCTAACCACCCAGTAATAAACACACAGGATAGAGAGGTAGTAAAAGCCCAAAAGTATCACATCATGGTAGGAAGTATGTACAAACACACAGATCAAGGGATCTTGGCTTGTTGTGTGGAAGAGGATGAGTACGCTAAATGGTTGCAATTAGCACATGTAGGTGCATTAGAGAAACACTACTCAAAGCAACGAACCCTGCAGACACTAAGGAGACTCGGAGTGCATTGGCCTCCACCATGCCCAATCTGTTGTACTAAACCACCTGTGGAACATGCCACTCTTTATCAAGTGTCCATAGTGCCAGATTGGAGTGAACCACTAGTATCCTTCCTGAGGACGAAAACATTCCCTCCAGACATGACTCTGGCTAGGAAAAGGAGTTTAGAACAAGAAGCCCAGGATTACTCACTCATTGGTGATAATCTATACAAGCGTGGTAAAGATGGTTACCTGAGACTATGTGTCCATGAGAGTGAATATCTTAAGATCTTGGAAACTGCTCACCAAGGTGTAGCAGGAGGACACTTTGGACGAGATCGGGTGATCAAGGCAATACTATTTGCAGGCTTCTGGTGGCCGACCCTTCACATGGATGCACATACCTATGTGAGATGATGTGATGTCTGTCAGAGAACTCAGTATCCTATACGAAAAGATGAGATGCCACTGAAACCTATGATGGGTGGACGTGCATTCTCTAAGTGGGGAATAGACTTTGTTGGGCCTATTAATCCCCCAGCTAAGGGTTCACATGCTGAGTATATCATCGTGGCCACAGACTATCTAACCAAGTGGGTAGAAGTGAAAGCTACTACAAAAAATGATGCTCAAACAACAACAAAGTTCTTATTTGAAAATGTATTCACAAGGTACGGATTGCCAATAGAGTTGGTGAGTGATAGAGGCACACACTTCTTGAATGAAGTCATAGAAAATCTTCTCCAAGAATTCTTGGTGATACATAAGAAATCGGCCCCCTATCATCCACAAGCTAATGGCCAGGCTGAGAGCACTAATAAGATCTTATGCAATGTGCTGACTAAACTAGTGAACAATAAACGTTCTGATTGGGACAAAAAGTTACACCATGCTGTTTGGGCATACCGAGTTGCCTATAAAACGGTACTCCAAGCCACCCCCTTTCAGATGGTATTTGGCCAAAATGTTGTGCTACCTCTGGACTTTTTGATACCTACATTGAAGGTAGCACAAGAGCATGACTGGACAGGCCATGAACTCTCCTCTCGAATCTTTGATCTTGAACGTCTAGGCGAAACACGATTGAGAGCTGCAGCAGGAATCTATGTAGCAAAGAAGAGGCAAAAGGCATATTTTGATACACATGTGAAGGATAAAGGCTTGAAAGCAGGCGACCTAGTCCTAGTCTACACATTGAAGCAGCATGCACGGAAATTAGAGAAAAGAGGTTACGGGCCAATGATTATCAATAGAATTTCCACAAGTGGCGCAGTTCAACTAGCACTCTAGAGGGTGATATTCTACCAAGTTACATAAGTGGATGCAGAGTCAAGTTATATCAGGAACCCCTCACTGAAGAGATGCTAAATCGACTCAACACTGCCAAGAAACGTAAAGAAGAAGAGAAACGAATTAGAGAAGAAGCACAGGCAGAAGCTTTAGAACGCATCCGACGAATGAAATTGAGGAGACAAGGCAGAGACCCGCCTATGCTTGACACTCAAGAATCTGTAGGCTATCCTATGGCCATGTGCGAGACTTCAGGTGGGCATTCCCATAGAATAATCGACCGACGGCCTTTTGTAACCCTAGGAGTAGGACAAGGAAAGGGTGCAAAGACTGTAAGAGCTTTGATTGACTCAGGTGCATCCACTAGTGCTGTCAAGTTGTCTTACTGTCAAGAATTGAAATTAACTGTCAATCCTATAGAAGCATATCTCATAGGATTGGGAGGGGTGGAAACCCCCTGCATGGGCGAGGTGGATCTTCCCATCTCCATTCAAGACGAAGTGATGACAGTCAAAGTACTAGTGTGTCAAGATGAGGACCTCACTGAGCCTCTTGTCTTGGGTCAGGACTGGATCTATGATCATGCAGTCAACCTCAACCTAAGAAGTGGACTTCTTCAGGTATGGGTAGATCATAGCCGAATTACAATTGAATTGGAAAATGAAGCACTCAAGGAACTAGGCAAGGCATAAACTCCTGGTCCTTCCAGGGGTGCACATGAAGTTGACAATGCTATTTTTGTCCAAAACTGTATGATGCAGAAAGAGGCTTGTCTCCACAACGGAGCCAGGGAGAGGACGGACCTCCCTTCTTTTCCAAAGGCCAGAAGGTTGCAACAACCAACGGCAGATCAAATACAGAAGAAGTAGAACACCACCGATACTGGATGCCAAAAAAAGGAGCAAAGCAAATTGTTTCAGCCATGGAAACAAGTATGGAGGCGAAAAGGCGAATACCCTGTTCAGACCAGGCCGACCCCACGGCCAAAACCTCTTATTAGTAGTCAACAACACGACACTAATAAGAAGTCCTTCATTAATTCTTCTGCGAAAGTGAAGTCTATTTGGGTACCCAAGAAGTCAATGAAGGCCAGCCCACAATCACGACAAATCTGGGTGCCTAAGGCTTGCTTGCGGGCTCAAATAGCTACACCAAGGCCACAACCGGTACAACATGTTTCACTCCCTCCAACATTGGAGGCCCAATCTTACACATCACGCACGGACACATATTCTTCCATGAGCACAAGTAGAATCACTTGTAAATGGGTCCCTAAAAAACCTCATCTTCAAGCAGATACCCCTATCAAACTCTTCTGAGTCTCCACAAAATCAAGATCAAAGCCCATCCACTGCATTTGGCAACCTAAAACTTGTAATAAACCCCCTGACCCCAGTTGTAAATCCATGTCCATACACTAACTACGTCACTCTCACACTACATCATCCAACTCAGCTCTTAGGTCTACCCAATGCCTAACTACACACACAAGCACCGAGCACTTCTTAACCTACTAATCTCTCCCAAACCTCATGTTAATGTTGTAATGGGGACAAAAATAGTTCTATCTTGTCCTTTACAATGTTAACACATGTTTCTATATTCTCACAGAATCAGGAGGCAAGAAGTAACATGGCAGAAGCGACAGGTCCGAGTTCACAAGTAGGAATACTTACTGCAGGAATCGATGTGGATAGTCTACATGTGGATGTGCCACCAACTGAACGACCTGTGGAGCTGCAACACCTTCAGCAGATTCTGGTACCGGATCCACCCACAGGGATCACAGAAAGAGTCCATGCCAATTCTCATTGGTTCAATGGCATGCCAGGTCCATTAGGAGAGGCCAAGTATATATGGGAGTCTAAGTGCGAGTATGACAGATCATGGGTTCGATTCCAATTTTTCTCCAAGGAGTTTGAGACTCTACAGAACACAGCGGATCTCCAGACCATATGGCAACGTGCAGGGCTAGCAGAATACTTTGAAGCACCACTACCTAAACCGGATCTCCTCCGATGCTATTATTTGGTCTCCACATTACAAGCTAATGAAGAAAAGGACAAACCAGGATCATTTGTTCTTCCTTCCTTGCTGGGCAACAACGAGTTAAAGAGGTTTGAACTTACCTTGGAGCTGGTGAGCTCTGCTTTGAATATGCACGGCACACATGTACCTTCTGAGAAGGATGCTCTCGTTCCTACTAACATGAAGGATAGGAAACTACTGAAGCTTAAAAACATGGCAGCACTCACACCAAACGTGTCCATCCCTCTCCGTATGTGTATGCAACATTTTGCTTTCCCCGGTCAAGACCGCTTCACAAGAGCACCCAGTCACCCATGAGGAATCCGGGCCGAGCCACTACCACCCACACCCCCACCATCGCCTCCTAGAGCAGAAGCCGTGGAGAGCACCTCGACCACTCAACCCACCGAACAAACCTTCCTCTTCCGTACTCCCATCTCTAGTTCAACCCTATTCTCCACCTCTGATAACCCAATCTATGAAGCAACCACCATCACTACACAATCCACCGAATCGCTCATAGAGCCTGCCCTAGGACAACCATCCCCCATGCCCTCAGCCATAGGTCATCCTGACCCTAGATCCATATTCATGGGTTTCCCTGCTACCACGCAACCCTTCATGCCCTCCTCAACTCTACGACCTCAACCCCCAACCTCCATCTCTCCACTTCTCCAATCCCTCCATAACTTCCTTGCTAGAACTTTTCAACCCAGGTCTCAACTATTCCCTCTATTTTCAGCTCCCCACCCCACTTCTCATCTATTCACCACTTTCACACACACACCACCTACCATTCCAATGTATAGGGTAGACCCCACACTCGCACCCACTCCTGAAAGTATGGACATTTCACCACCCACGGCACCTCCCCCTCCCCCCACGCTTCCACCTCCTCCCATTCCCCCTCCACCAATTTCACCCACATACACGTCTTCCATAGACACATCATTCACTCTTTCCCTTCCCCAATTCCCTTCCCATGCATCTTCCATTGTAAACACCACCCCCCATCTATAGTCAATGCATTGGACACCATGCTCACATGTATATCACAGTTAAGGACAGAGTACAATAAGCTCCAGCAACATAACGCACGACTGCAAGAGCACTCCGAGGTGCTACAAAATCGTCTTGCTGCAGTGGAAGAGGAGAATGCCCGCCTCCATACACAATTCCAAACTTTACAAGAGGCTCATAGCATATTGGAGGTACAGTTACAGAACACACATCAGGAAGCAATACAAGTGGTAGAAGTTCATCTATGGACACAGCTGGAACGCAATTCAAAGCTTCAGCGAAATATGGCCCTACTCAAGCGACATCTTGCAGCCGCTCATGAAGAAAATCAGGAAAACCTAGAAGCAGCTATCCAAAGCACACCTGGGGCACCCATCAGCCCATCAAAGTTTCAAGCAGTGACCCCCGACAATGTCAAGATCATATTGGAAGACTATGCCATGCTGCTTGAAGCACATGACCAGCTATCAGAGGAACTGGGTCAACTGAAGCAGAAACACCAAACAGAAACAACAGCAGCCTCTCAAACCACCTCCTCCGCGGCTTCACTTCTCACAGACTCAGAGGCCTTAAAAGATCTCCAGAAACAGGTCACCGAATTGCAAGCACGCCTGCTACAATATGAAAGGCCACCTTCCCCTCCAGAAGCTCCCACCGATGAAGACATAGTACAAATTCTTGTGGAACAAACATTTGAAGAAGAATACGACCCACAACCCTTCCCAGGAGGTCAACAAACGGAAGAAGCTCAGGACACATTCGAAGCACCACGGCCTCCATGGCTACGTCAAGTGGAGGAAATCGGGAGTTCTCATGAAGAGCGCACAGTAGTGCAAAATCAAGCCATGAGGGTCATAGAGGAAACTGTGCTGCAATCTGATTACTTCAAGAACCTGTCATCTAGACGCCTTATCCTCTCATCTGAACTCCAATACAGGCCTTATTATATTATTCTGGCTGATTATAATGCAGAAATACAGAGAGTCACGGGTAAGATTCCTACCTTTGCTACCCAATTTCAACCCGAAGACCTTCCTCCAGAGGTGCAAAAAGGCAAAATTCGTCAACCCACCTGGCGGAAGAAACTTCTAGAGACATATCCAGAAATGCTACGCACATGGAACAATGCACCTTTACATCTCCTATACAATCCATGCTACGGTCCAGTTCCACGCCGCAGGTCTTGGAAGGCATTCAATATCAAAGTGCAGAACAATGCGCAATGCAAGGAATGGCTAAACTACCCGTACATTGCGCCACCATAGGGACCACCGTCGGTAGCATACATGATGGGAACAATTCGACATTGGATGCCGCGATTGAAGCCCATGCCAGATGTGGCAGCTCAAATGATGCTTAAGATTTTAGATATGATGCAGGTAGTCCTGAAAACCTTTAAAAATGCAGCCGCACGACAGGTACGTCTACCGGGGTTTACCAATGGAAATTATGATTTGGTGTATGACATGAGCACCACCCCCAGTATTCGTGTGGCTTACGCCTGGCATGCACGCATCAAATACCTCCCTGCATGTTACAAACAGACCTTCGAAGAAATGTTCAGATCAGGTTTCTGGGAGTATCACTCGGAGGTCTTCGCACCGAAGCCAACACACCTGCTCCATCTCTTTGCTTGTGAACAAGCAATGTACTCTGAGTACTACACCACACCGCAACCAGAGGTCCCTAGCGCAATAAATTGGGATGCATTGGAAGGTGATCTAGCAAGAGGCTTAAGGATAGGAGAACACGAACTTGCCACCAATGTCATCCAATACTATATCGACCACCTGATAGAACAGAGGTCTGTCAGGGGCGATAGACGCTAGGAAGGGGGGAGTGTTGGCATACAAGTCAGATGAAGAGCACACTAGCACAACGGAGCAGTCATGCACAATACGGCAACAAGGCCCAAACATTTTTTCCATGGACCATTTACAACTCAAGTGATTTTAATCACTACACAAACATTGTAAATTCCGTTTTTGGTAGAATAGACTCCATTTTGTGCAAGCCGAGGAGTCCCCGAGCTTGAGGAGTATTAGAACTAGCTACATATCAATTTTCATAATTTTTAGACTCCGTTTGAGCCCTCAAATAGGCTCTAGAACCTAATTTTAAACTAGGCCAGACACTAGGTCTGGACAAGACCAAAGCTAGTTAGAAAACTATAAAAAGAGCTAGAGAGCTCACTTTTGGGTTAGATTGTTTGTGAATTGAGCTTATGTAAGAGACTTTTTGACTAATGCAAAGAACTCCATTGTTCCTCTCCTTGTTCTTGCCTTGTGTGCGCGTGTGTGTATATGTGTGTGCATGCTTGTGTGCTTCTCGCTCACACACTTGTGCCTTCACTTGCTCATAGTCTTCATACTAGTCCTCACGTCTCCACGGATTGACAATTATGAGGTGAATCTTCTCACGTTGGTACTCACCATTGTGCTAGAGTGACACCAAATTTGGCGCCGTTGCCGGGGACGTCGGCCTTTAGCCGTTGGTTTTTCCAAGTTTGCGTGTCCATACTTCGTGAGATGCACCTTGACACTTGGAGGAGGATGAATACGTGTGGCCTTCGGTTGGCCTAGGGTACCTCTCTTTTGTTAATTTTTTGAGTAGTTGTAGTTCATTTTTTTTGTTTGTTGCACATGAACACCCTTCCTATCTCCCTTTTCTCTCTCACTCTCTTACACCTACACACGCTTCCACACACTCACATATGCATCACTGTCAAATTCTGTCGTTTCTTGATTTGAGTGGTGCCGTGGATAGAGAGATGGGGAGTGCTTTCTCTCTCTTGTTCTCATCTCTTGATATCTTCAACAAACGCAATACTAAAAATGAATTTCGAACAAAATTCTAGTATACAATACTGCACAATTAGATTTTTCACGCGCATGTGGGGATAGGCCTTTTTCGTTTGAAATTTGAAAGGGATAGATTCTTTTTTATGCTGAACGGTGTGAATTTGTACATCATGGAGGGACGTGTGCAGTTAATATCGCTAATGAATGCTTGCAGGAGGCGGCAGGCCTTCGGGGTAGGTAAGGAATCAACTCCCCACTTCCCCTCTCTTCTTTGAATTAGCTCCTGCCTCCGCATGCGTGAGTTCTGCAACTTCTGTCGAACCTAGTCCCAAGGAAAACCTTCGAATGACTGTACCTAATGACATATTTTTGGGATGCAAGGTGGGCAAACTCCTCTCTCCACCATACACTATCGCTGAGGCGATCCTCCAGTCTGTAGCAGGTTGAGCTCTTCGCTCCCCAAGTGCCTGTTGTGTGCAAGTGAGTTTCTATGGGGGGGTGATGGAATGATCCTTACTCGGAGAACTCTCTGTCTGCTCATGTACCTCAGGTTGAGCTTCCGTGCTCCCTCATCTTCGCATTGTTCGTGTTGTTGGGGTCGAGCAATGCTCCCCCTGCCGTTCCCGTTTTTTCCTTGCCTCTTGGCCTGGTGGAGCATGAGGTCTGCGCTAATAGAAAATAACAGCTGCGCTGCCCTGCCAGGATGCTCTAAGAGACGGATATGGGGGTGGTTGTAGTTCTATTGAGCCTCTAAAGGAGTCTGTTATTGTCTCGTATTATGACTTCCGGTCTGCTCTCAATGCTAGGCGTGCTCCTCAGAATGAAGTATTGTGTTGAAGGAAGTTGGATATGCAAACTCCGAAGGGAGAACCTCTGCGCCCTCTTCCTTCTGTATGCTTCCCGAGAATTTCTTGAGGTCTCTTTTTTCTATCTGTTGTTGCACCTGAAGATTCCTTCGACAGCAAGATTGGGGGTCCCTCTTGCCCCTTTCTTCTCCTCTGCTCCCTACTTACTCTCGCGTGCAATTCAAAATGATGTTCTAGTGACTACATTGTCTTTGTTTTCCGACTGATTGGCAGGTCAACACTCATGCGCTTAATAATGTTGGATCGTGATAAGGTTCAGTTCTGATGACCTTGGATCCTTTGTCATTCACTATCTTCGTGCTCAATCTGTAGACATTATCATTATTCATGCATTGGATAGGCATTTGTGCACGTTCGCGTCTATTTCCATTTACTTATGCGTGCCCCAAACGTTCTTTGATGAATCCGTTCAACCATATTGAGGGGTTAAATGTTTTGTGTGGCTAATCTCCCATGGAGGGCTGAAGGTAGTCCACCTGCAATGCTAAGCATAAATTGAAAAGGTTGTTTTGCTTATCTCTATCTCATTTTCCATATGGAAGAAGAAAGTGCTATGTTGTTATTGTTATACTCTATTGATATTTCCTTTCCTACTATGTCCGAAAACTGTTGGTTGTATGAATGATGCATGCTCTTTGCTTCTTGTTGTTCACACAAGGTCGTTCTCCTTAAAAGGCATGCAAGACTAAATGCATGGGGGGTTCTCAATCTCTCTCGTTAGTGATTGGGAACTTCCCATGGTAAGGTTCGGGACATTTTGTGTGAATAATACCCTAGAATCAGGGGCATTTTATTTTCATTTCTGTTTGAGACGTATTGACAAAGGAGAGGATGTCGAACACATTTATTGCATCATACTTGTGTGAAATTTGGGAAGCATGATATGAGTGCTACTTCGGTCATTACTCCCCAAAGCATTGCATTTATACCTGCACACCTAAAGGTTCACAGATATGGCTTTTGTATTACATAGGCAAAGAGAAGTGAAACCAATGCTTGTCATACTTATGTTTAATATTGATAGAGCCCATAATGGCTTATTTTACTCCACACATGTGTGTCAAAAAGTGCAATACGGTATTATTGAATGTTTACGGCCAGTGGCAACCAAATGGGGATTTGTTTTCTTAAGGCTGTGGGGTTTCCTATGACATTCGTATAGATGGGGTGTAATATTGATGCTTTTTATTTCCTTGGTGCTCATTGAGATATTGTAATTTGTTGCCCATGAACTTTCATGCCAATCTAATGAATGGTGACATAGGACTTTGAGCGGTATTCTAGTTTTTCGCACTTGTGAACGAGCAACCATGTAGTAAGACATGTGCAATCGAGACAGAATGTTGGTCCAACCTGAGCATTTCTATTTTTGAGCCCTTATCCACTATGTGATGTTGAATCAGACCATTATTCGCGACAGATTATGATTATGCTCTCATTAGGTTACTTGTGTAAAAAGTTTTTCCCTCTTGATTGGTGGCTATTTGCAGGTATGAAGGTTCACATGGGTGTCAAGATAGCCTCTTGTGCTCTTCAAAATGTTTACATACAGAGTGTTCTATTTCAAAGATGTTATGCCGTTGTGGCAACTTGATGCTTGTGCTCAATTTCACTATTCATGTGTGAATGCTTTATTGAAGACAAGAAGCCAAAAATGCAAAAGTATTCGAGTTCATTCTTAAACAGATTTGAGCATTGCAAGTATCCCTTTTATATTGCAGGAAAATATCTTGACCAAAACCTCTTGAAGCTATATTGTTCTTGCAATTTTTTGATGAAAAGGATTGGATTTGTTGCATGTTTGATACTGATCACTCTCAGGTTAGGAGTAGTGATCTCAAGTTGCAAATGATTCAATGAGTACTTAGCAAAAGATACAGAAGGCCTTAGTCACTGAATGTTGTATTTTGCTCTCGTCCATGTTCACCTTCTGCTCATTGGTTGTTATATACACTAAGCGATTGTGCTTTAAATAGTAGAGACATTTCACAAATATACTTCCTAAGGACTGCCACTTGAATTCTTGGCCTTTGGTGCTCTAATTGGCAGAATGCAAGAATAGCTAGCTCTCTACAAGGACTTAAGCTAGTCCTATAAGACTTGATGTTCCCTGAAGTGGAAACTACCAATCGAACTAAATGTTATATTCTACCTCTTTTCAGAAATAATGTACTGGGTATGTATGTTTGATTTCAGGTTGCTGAGCGCTTGGGAGAGGCTTCACTAGTCCTCTCCCCCTAACCATAGTGTTGTTGCCCATACCATCTACATGAGCAAGGGATTAATTCATGAAAAGAAATCTTGTGCCATTTTACTTTTGTTGTACTCAACTCTGCTAAATTTATAATTAAAAAAAAAAAAAAAAAAAAAAAAATTGGACGAAGGTTCTTTGTTGATCCGTTTATGAATGATAAGTGCCCTACAGGTTTTCTCATCTCATACAGGATGGAATTCAGGAAGACAACTCTTCTCTACACTGGGTCAATTTTCTTTAGGATAAGATATGCTGGATGGAGAATGCAAGGAATGCGCATGGCAAGCTAACTCTGAGATGCTGAGAAAGACCACCATTTACTTCGGAGTCACTTGAAGTCATACTTGTACCACATACTTGAAGGCCCTGTCGACATAGAGCTTGATTACTGTTTGATGGCTAATCACCACGACACAAGATCAAGAGTAGGCCTGTATAGGACTGAAGAAGACTGAAGTAATTGTGACTGCTCTTCTTAAGGATGGGTCAAACATGGTGATCCGAATCATGAAAAGGGCCAGTTGTGAATATTGGTTTCTCCTAGAACTGAATAATTGTGGAAAAACTTGCAGGAAAGTAGTTGGTGGTCCCCTAGGTCTTGGAATACATCATTGCTACAAGATGACCTACTAATACCTGTGTTGAAGGTCCCTGGAGGGCGACGCACATACACTTGTTGGTTGAGGTTTGAGTGCAAGTGTGGTTAACACGATGAGTTGGAAGTACTGGTAGACTAATCATAGAACAGATCTCTGTCTAGGACAGAACTTGTTTATACATGTTGAAGAAGTTGCTATGTATTTTGAAATTTCTGACTGTTTGATAACAGCTTTGAATTCCTGTGATTAACCCATGTAGGTTTGGCTCATGAATTACCAACATCACAAATTTTGAAGAAAAATTGTTGTCTATTCTGAGAACAGGGTTGGCATGAAGGAAGGTTGTCTGTGGCTCCTGGTCTTTGGGATGTCCTACTGAACTCTATGAGGGCAGCAACTACTTGCTCACTTTCATCATAGGTCCAAGAGGAGGGAAGCTGTGGATCCAAAATTTTCAGGGATAAATGTGTCCTAGGACTATGGCCCTCATTACCACTTCCTCTGTTTTGTTTGGGAGCGGAGCTGTTGGAGAAGGCATGTCCAGCCTTACAAAGGACTGCACAGGGGGATGCATGCTGGGCTGACTGCCCCCCAAGGGGATTGTGTCGCTCAGCTCTAAAGATTGAAGATTTGCAGCTTGAATTAAAAGACTGAAAACTTGCAGCTTGCAGCCTTCCAGACTGAAGAATTGCAGATTTTGAAGACTTGAAGATTTTCAGACTTGAAAGACTCTATCTTGGGTTGGTTCAGTTATGCATGCTCTTCTCTTAGCTTTGTCGAGGATGACAAATTCTAGGAGGGGGAGGATTGTTGCTCTAAGGGTTGCCCATAATTTTTCTCATACTATGGCATCCTTTTCCCTTCATGAAAATACCTTCTTTTTTGTAAATTAGGAGATGTCCATATGAACACTCTCCTAAAACCCCTTTTTAATATTTCTTCATACTATAGGATAGTGTCTCTCACCTTTATGACCCTTCTAGAAAGATTCCCCACGTAGAAAACCCACGCATGCTCTTCTTGGAGATTGGGTTGTTACAAATTTGATCTTTATAATATCCTAGAAGATTGGCAGTCAGAGAGAGAATCACCTTTTTGACTTTTCCAAATGAGCACATGGGGAATTATGCAAAGCCTATAAGTAGAGGCTCACTTCTTGTAAAGGGGAGGTCCCTTGGCCATGGCCTTGGCCTCCATTTTGGTAATGGAAGAAGGTTTCATTTGTTACTCTCTTGCCTCCTTGTGTGCAATGGCGTTGGTCTTGGTGTATGGATTTGCATGTGTGTGTGCATGGTTGGGAGGATGTTCCCCTTTGCTCCTTGTGACGTTGGCCATTGTTGCCATTGCTCCATGAGCGTGGGTGAACCTCTCCTCTCATTCTTTGCCCCAACTTGGAGAAACCTCTCACTTCCATGTGATGCGGTTAGGGTTTGTTGCTCCCCTTTTCTCAACACTCCCTTTAATCTTTTGTATGGTTAGAATGCAATCCTTCCTATTTATTTCTTAGATCCCACATTACATGTGGCTACGAATTATGAATGGACTGGCCATGAGTTATCACAATAGGTAGAAAAAATTGAAAATTTGCAAAAGAAATTTCTAATGGTAGTTTTAGGGATATACCTCTTATGACGCACATATAAAAGATAGGATTAAAGATGGCAATTTGATGCTTGTGTACATACTAGAGCAACATGATAAGAAGATTCAAAGGAGAGATTATGTCCTCAACTAATCAATAAGATTTCTTTTGGAGGTGAAATAAACATAGCTACATTGGATCAAGAAGTTTTACCCAAATATATTAATGGGTGTAGAGTTAAAATCTACAAAGAAACTCTAGCAAACTCCATGCTAGCTTGGTTGTTACAAGCCCAAAATTAAAAACAAGATGAGGAGCGGATTGATGAGGAGGCAAGGAAAAAGGCACTAGAAACAATTAGAAAGCAAAAAGAATGGTTACAACAAAAAAATGAGAGTCATGTTAGATATGATCAATTTGTACCTAATATGGTCAATCACCAAATGAGAGTGGCATCAAAGAGCTACATCATGGATAGAAGACCATATCTCGAGCTAAGCATTGGGGAGAAGGATTGTATCTTAATGGATCCATTGATAGACACAGGAGTATCTTTCAATAGCATAAGAGCCTCCTTAGTGACTAAATAATCATATGTGCTAGGCATGGGTGGTAATCACATCGAATGTGTAGGAGAGATAACCATGCCCATCAATCTAGGAAATTCCACAATGATGCATTAATTTTTCATGCGCGAAGAAAAGGACTTAATGGAAGATCTTATCCTAGATCATGAACGGATCTATGAGCATTCTACCAGCTTAAACTTAGCACAAAGTAGTTCATTATCGGATTCAACGAGACGAGTTACGACTTTCCCCCGGAAGTGAGATTCGACTCGCTTAAGCAAGACAAGACCTTAATGCTCAAGCTTCTTGACTACCTGGTGTAGCTGTAGCAAGACCAACATGGTGTAGTTGTAGCCTTTACTTCATGGTTAAGCTACGTGCAAGACCACCATGGTCTTCCCTCCGGACCATAAGATTCAAGGTAAAGAGGTGTGTAGCTTCCTCGAGGAGGGGAATTTTTATGAATAAGCAGTGCCACTCCAACCAGCATGATTCAAATCAATCAAATAAAACAACTTACACCTCTTGGATGGAAATGGAAGCAAAAGAAGACCTTCAAATGCAACAAAACATTGAAGAATTGAAGCACTTCCCTTCTTGCACACATAATATTTTATGCACCTAAAGTATGCATGTATGGCTTTAGTACAAAGCCTTTCATCAAGAACTTTGTTTCAATGATCTATTTAGTGGTGCACTCTCTTGAAAAGGAGCAAAAATTGTAGCTTGTACACTAGGTTAGAATAAGGCTTCCTTTATTCTTGTACTTCACCAACACTCACATTTTTTTCCATATGATAGTAAATTGTATAGGATTTGGCTATTCGTTTCTAGCTTGTCTCACATTGAAAAGAAAAAAATATATATAAGAAGATGCCATCAAAACCACCAAAAAAATTTACAAACCCAATAAGACTACAACACAGAAGGAAATACAAGATTGGAAGAAAAAGAAATTAAGGACTCGACATGCGACCTTAGAATCTAATGATGATGGAACATGGGAGGAGTTGGCCCATGTAAAGGATTCTCAAGATTATGTGGCCCGAGGCACATAGAAGAACCGATCGTAATAATACACAACTATGAGGCACTAGTTACATTTACACCTATGAAATTAGCAATGCAAAGTATACAACTTCCACTGAAAAATCAACTACACAACCTCATTAGCAATAGTGTTTGTAGATATACAATGGTCACTCCATAAGAATCACACAAAGATACGTCTCTTGAAAATCCAAAGAGGAACTCCAAGTAAGTACCACGATCATTTGGTAATCCTAGTCACAAGTCTCCTTGATATTCAAGAAGCCATTTGATGAATTGTTGCACACATTTGGAGGGAACCAAGTTGGAAAAAATGAAGCACCTTCTATTCCTATCACAACATTTCTCAATGTGGATGTCAATCACATGAAGCCATTAGTGATGATGATGATGATGATGATGATGATGATGATGATGATGATGATGAGGATGATGATGGTGATGATGAGGATGATGCAAGGTGCAATGGACACATAATTTGCAATGATGGAAATTTATAAGAACCTTGAAGATAAGAATCAAGATTTGATAAAGACCAAAGAGGTAAATGAGGAGTTGTTAAAGTGGCTATTATAAACATAAAAAAGGAGAAGATAGAGAAGGAAATGGTTGCAAGATTATTGTGGATAGATTCATTATTGTCACAAAACACTACTTTGAAGGCTAATCAAAAGGAAATAACAACTACAATAAATAGGAAGAATAATATGAAGCATTAAAGGTATGGCACATGTCTCTAGAAGTAGAAAAGGCTAAAGTGACAAGGACATGTGGAGTTCTAGAGATTCAATCAAAGAGGATGATGGATGATGTGACACGGTTACAAGAAAGAAATCACAAGCTAATGTTATCGCTAATGTCAGACCAACCTATCAATTTAACCGGTGAACAAGCAGATCGAGTTAGTGCACTTAAAGCTCAAATAGAGGAGTATAAAAATACAAACAAATATCAAATAGCCACAAGGCCAATAACTAATGAAAGATATCTAGCTCAAAAAGTAGCATTAAATAGAAAATCTAAATTGAATGACAAGTATGTGAAATAATTTCAGAAGATGCAAATCAATTAAGGATCATATGTGAATAGAAAATGAAGGACAATAAAGCTTTGTGAGATGCCATGACCCAACTACAAACTCGATAGGAGATCATCCAAGCACAGATAGCTCAGATAACCAAACTAAATGATCCCAAAATCATAGTCGCTATCACAATCGATTTCCATAGTATCCCCTGTTCACATGGAGCCTACTTCAGAGAAAGAGGTACATCCAATTTCTCCATTCATGGATTCATCACCTATGTAGAGGGAAAAATTCTCAAACATGCTAACCATTCCATTCACAACGTCATTAGAGCAAGAGGAATAGGAAAAATTTGATGGTATGGCTTAGTGAAGAGTTTGAGAATGGTGTTCAACTCTATGAAATTGGCTAAGATAAAAAGCAAAGATGTTGAGAAAATGTTGCATCTCTATCCTCCAAATTTTGGCATTATGAAAGAGAATATCCACAAGTATATCCAAATTTTAACTTCCCAAAGAACACAATGAATTATACACAAGAAGAATTTGATGCAGCTAATCTTTTCTGGAAGAAGAAGTTTTCATTAGGAAAAAAAGTGAACCTTGCATGGGGCTTGTAAGGATTCCTAATTTTTAGGGATTAAGCTTAATCTTGTACTTTGTTAAGGGGACAAAGTGCATTTTTTAGAGCACTTTTTGGTAGGCTGAAGTAGGCTTTTTTTTAGGTTGAGCTAGGATCTTCTCTCTCATGTGCACAAAGAGAGAGAGAAAAACCACTTTCTTTGTGAATAAAAAAATGACTTTTCTGAAAAAGTCTCTTTTTCAGCCATTCTTTATTCAAAATGGCCCATACTTTTATGTATATGTTAGCAGTTACTTTTTTTAGTCTTGTTTTTATAAAAAATACTTTTAAAAACATACTTTTCAAAATCCCTCCAAAAATTAAGTGCCACATCATCAAACTCGTAACTTTGGTTTCCCCAAAACATGAATTTTTGAAAAAAAACTTATTTTCCCTCTTACACACTGAAAAAAGTCATTTTGACCTATCCACATACCAAAACACACTTTTTTTCTTGCACACAGCTACTGTACAAGCCATTCCAGCCATCTTTGTGCTTCTTCCTATTTGGTGCTAGAGTTTTGGAACATCATGGTACTCACATGTATTACGAACATAACACTAGCACCAATGCGTGCTCCTCACTCAAAGAGTGTACATGTTCGTGTTCCAACAGAATTTCTTTCAGAAGATCAGACATGTTCATTGTAGCCATCTAAATAAAGGAGATTTTTCAAAAGAACAAAACTTAAGATCAAGTTAGTTGTCTGACCAAAGGTAGCTAGGAGCAATGGTGGAAAAATCCCTTTCTAATGGAGCACTTCTACTTACAACTACAATATTCTAGTATTCTCAGCATACAAGATGCAGTGCAAGAAAACCACAAGAAGATCTATCAAGGATGATAGATACTAGGAAGGGAAGAGTCTTGCAGTAAAGGGAGTACAAGAGCCAAAGTAGAGATGAAGAGATGTGGGCCCCCAAATTTTTGTAAATAAGAACCTTTATTATGTAATGACCCCTATGCAAAACCTTGTAATTGTGCACTAAGAGGATTCCTCTAGTGTTACACTATCAACTTTGTAACGTACTTAACCAACCCATAAACTTTGAGTAGAATTCTTGAATGCCCATCCAAATATGTGAATGTAAGTTAGTGTGGTGACTTGTATATATGTGAATTTCAGTTTATTTGAAAAGAATCTTATCATTGTTAGGAGAAGAACTAGCTTGAACAAGTGCACTCTCATAACTTCTTTTTCTTGGCCTCTTTTCTCCTTCTTCATGATCTTGTGTGAATTTCTATGGCTTTAAATATGTGCTAAGGTGTGTCTTCTACTCCATCCTCACTTTTTTCCATTGTTTTCTCATGAGATGTTTAG
This sequence comes from Ceratopteris richardii, assembly GCA_020310875.1. Classification (NCBI taxonomy): domain Eukaryota; kingdom Viridiplantae; phylum Streptophyta; class Polypodiopsida; order Polypodiales; family Pteridaceae; genus Ceratopteris; species Ceratopteris richardii. The sequence goes on along the minus strand of CM035426.1, from coordinate 148,970,953 downwards.
GGAGCCTCTGAATGTAGGTAGTTGATTCCCAACAACTAGTTTTTGTCCATAGCTTTGCCCAAGAAACTTGGAATGCTTCCAAACCAATTTCAATATATGTGTCTTATTGAACCATATTTGGGTACTCGAACTAACAAAAGACCTTATTTTTGTGTCTGTCATTTTTCGAGGTGTTTTGTTGCAGGTCCATGGTGTTGCAAGTGGTTTGGTGAGGTAGATTACCTTTAGTACACATTCCTTTGACCTTTATATGCATTAATCATCATGTGTGTGCACATGCTTCTATGCACCTAGCTAGGTTGGCCCTCATTTTGACAATTTAGCATGTACCATCAAGACCACTTGATTGTACTTGTAGGGTGTGTGATTGCTAGATAAAATCAATTGTTGATGGGTATTACATGAGGTTTTTCAGATGGTGGAACATAAAGTGGCCCTTCATTACTTCAAAATTTTCCTAATGTATGTTTTTTTGTAAGATTAAGATCATGCAATCACACCTATGTAGAAGAAATCTAAGGGAGGGAAAGATACAAAAAGTAAGGCTATAGAATACGACTCTTAATGGTAAGAATAAACATGAAGAGGAAAATTGATATTCAAAAACCCTACACACCTATCACACCATCCTACCCCCATGGGAGGGTAAGGGAAAAGTTGAGGTGAAACTTCTAATAGTGAAGTCCAAGATTTCAAATTACAAGAAAATTTTACAAGCACTCGATGTGGCATACCTACATTTTTGTAAACCTAGATGTGGTCACCTCTTCTGTAGAAACAATGCCAAATTGATCAATCTGCAAAGAGTAGACCCAAACTAGTTGCAACTAGAATTAATAAAAAATCACAATGGAAGGCCCCTTGTCAGGCTCCAAAATGTCAACCACCAATGCACATGATCATTTTCAAGTGTACATGGTCATTGGAGAAATATCATACATGATTGGAAAAATTCCATCCAACAGAAAATTGGCAATCATACACTCACAATCAATGATGAGCAATCAACGACCAAAAATCTATAATCCACAATCAATGATCATTAACTTCAAGTGAATTATTATTCACACAAGGAATTAGGTGATAATAGCCATCCACCAAAATGATCATATCTCTCTTGTTTCTTATAAACTCATATGTATCATAGTTCAAAACAAAGAAATGAGCTACAAAATAGACAAGAAAAATTCACAAAACAATCACATAGAATACTAAATAGAGAAAAAAAAATGTCTCATCTAGACATGATTGTACACATTTCACACAAAATACAGATTTTAAATAATAAAAATAGCCAAAAAAGGAAAGGCTCAAGGTAGATAACACTCATGGAAGCAAGAACTGTATCACAATCCATGAAACATGCAAAAATTATACTTGAATAATAAGAAGAAGAGCTTTGTTACTCACATTGGCATAAACTCTCTACAAGTGAGGCACTTAGCCTTTTTGTAGTGGCCCCTAGAAAACCCAAGAATATGAAATTGCACATTTTCTAGATCCTCTTATGATTTTTCTTGGATATTCACTTCTTGAATAAAGAAACAATACCTACGAAGACAAATTTCGAAGCCACAAAATTATGCAAGAAAATTATGTCTAGGCTCACTAAAGGCATTCCTGCCATTGACTAGAACACTTTGCTTATCCACTTCTTTTGGCTCTTTATACTCTTCTTTGAGATTCTTATCAAGCTTCTCATGCCTTTAGATCATGTTGTATCATAACCTTCCAACATATGGAATGCCAAGATTCTCTAAAGACCCTACCGATTAGGCTACCCCTTAATGCAATTATCTATTGAAATTCCCTATGTCCTACTACTATGTAAGGCCACAATTATCTATGTTGAGTGAGTTGGACGATTTTTCACACTAGCATTCTTATATCCTTAACCAATTGCATAATATAAGATTTACATTTTTGCATGCACTATGTTCTATATTACATTGCATCCATCATAATCGTATCTTTAATTATTCAGTATTCAAACTTTTTATTTTTTCAAAGTTACTTGTGTTGGTAGTGATGTTGTATAGGATCAAGTCTTTTGGGTATGCATCTGTAGGTGAAAAACTTTGGCATATCCTTATAATAAACCATTAAATTTTGTTAACTATTAGATTGTATGATGTGTAGATATGGGCTTTATTATGGTATAAAGGCTCTTATCTGTGTTTGAGAGCCAACAGGGTAGAGTCACATAGGTCTATCCCAATCCAATCTTGTCGAGCATCCAACCTTCAATCTTAGAAGTGTCTGTGTTTCTATAGTGGGATCCAAAACATACAGCCTCTTGACTTGAGGGATGTTCTGGTGTCTATAAAGAATCTCCTAAATTATTGGTTTTCCCCAAAATCTTGTAAATTTAAGTCTTAACCACATTGAACAGAATATGCAAGGCTCAAGACACAAATGCATATTTTCTCCATATAGTCTTCACTTATGCTAATACCAACTAATGCAATTGAATTACATATTCTTTGGAATTTTAGATTATAATCACCTGTTGACATGATCTTCTCCTTTAATATCTATATAGCTCTAACTTTTGTGCTTTAATATTGTTCTTGTACAATGTGACCAAGTTGATCTATGCCTCCCTTGGAATTTTTCATCTTGGTATTGTAAATCATGTTATCTTACATACTCACATAGAACCATTACATTACATTTCATGGTCCAACATTCCAATCTTCATATGCCTTCTATTGTTCTACAACTTCATTTCTTTTTGGTAATTGCAATGGATCTTTATGGTCTGCTTTGATATAATTAGAATAGCCTTTTCTTCTAAGAAAAACTCTTCATCATTATTTTTCTTCAACTTTTCAGTCACAACCTGACTCATAAAATCGAATTCCTCTTTAAAATTCAATGAAAACATTAGTTTTCCATAACTTTGTCAAATAATGTGATCTAAAGACGTACCTCAAAAAAAAATTATTCTACTGTACCAATAGTACATGGAATTAATTAAAATTTTGGATATCAACTACTCTAAAGAATTCAAACAAATTATACTTTTTTATTTTTAAAACAAATATGATCTTTTTGTTGCCCCATGTTTGCATCCCCCAAAAAAAGGTCAAAGTGTCCATGAAAAATGTCTCCAAATATCCCATACATTGCATAAAGGAATTACGTGAAATACTCTTGGCTCCTTCTAGCTTCATACTAATTATTTTAGCAATCTAAGAATGCCATTGAAATTCCACTATGTACTTCTTCTCATGAACCCCTTAATGTTGGGCTTCTTCAAGAACTCTCTTTAGATGCAGTAGATGTTATATCATTTCAAGATTATAAAAATAGGGTAGATTTTCCAATCATATAATTCATGAACGGGAAGATTAGAGAACACATGAATAAAGCCAAGGACAAAAAAATTCTTCTTCTACAAAAGACTAAGTCTTCAATGAAGAAGAAGATGAAGATGTAAGTAGTTGTTTATCATGCCCATTAAGCTTGCATTTGCCCTTGGCATTCTTTAATGCATAACAATGTTTCTTAATGTTTCCCCTCTTATGTTCATAATGGAATTCAATGTTTCTCTTACAATACTAACTTCTAGTCTTTATGTCGTTCATCTTTGTTTCTAGTTTTGCTTCTATCACATTTTTTATTTTTTTATGGCTAGAATCTTGAATGTTGTATGTGACCATAAGCTTTCAAGAAGTTCTTCAATCAAAAGTTTTCATATTTCATTCTAGATACTATTTTCATGATGTGTTTATTTTTGGTAGTGATTTACTCAAATGTGTCCTCTAAATATTGTTAGACACCATAACAAGAGAGCAACTTGTCATGGTCTATTAAGGAAGTCCTACTAGATAGTTCACTTGTGCAGATTGTTTTAATGGTCTTCTAGATTCATATCAGAGTTCTACTTCTATTGTTTGATTGATGCTGGAAGGCAATCTAAATTCCTTAACGTTTGAGAAAATAGTCTCTGTTTTGTTGCAGGAAGATCATTCTAGGTAGAACAAGTCCATTATGCATGTTACAGATCAAGCTTTCATAGTTAGTCAGAAGGTCAAAGGTAAACCGAGCTCATCTACTAGTAACCAAAAATCTGCTAATGTTGCACAATCGAAGAAGGAAGACACAGACGAGAGGAAAACATAAAAGCTGAAATAGTTCTACAAATACTATAAAGGAAATGATTGTGTCATAAAGAGTTGTCTAAAATTGGTTGCAAAAGAGGCAAAGAAAAAAGAGGTTGGAATGGTTGCTATAGAGGCCTCTACACCTAAAACAAAGTCTATTAATCTTGTGCAGAATGAAGAATGGGTGTTTACTATAGTTTGCAGGTATGACCCATCTTCTCATGACAATGTATCCTGTAGTAGACTAAGATGTTTGGTACTTTGATAATGGGGCAACCTAAGATATTACCTCGCACCATAGTTTCTTCAGTTCACTTGAGCGTGCCCCTACAGGGAATACTATCACATTGGTAAGATCATTTTAACTACTGCTGATGGTAGTTCTTTTACATTGTCAGATGCATTGTTTTTGCTAGCGATCAAGAAAATTCTATTGTCAGATTCAGCATTAGCCAAGATTGGCTTGGTTGTCAAATTTGGTTGATGAAAGGTGTATAGTTCATGATCTCTCAAATGGAGATGTCATTATTGCTTCTTCCATTTTATGTCATGGGTTGTATAATCTCATAGAGAGTGCAAAATCTTTCAATGATTCCATGTGTAGTTCAAGATTCTCAAGCTATCTAAGATCCAAAGCTTTGGCATGCACGGTTTGGTCATCTAAATTTTTCTAGTTTACTATGCCTGTAGAAATCTAAAATGTTGTCCTCTCTCCCCAAACTTGAGGCACCTTGTAAACATCTTTGTGAATGTTGCATTTTGGGAAAAATGAAGCATTCCTCCTTCCCAAAATATGGTTTAGTTTGAGCTACTCAAAAATATCAGCTTGTTCACAGTGATGTTTGTGGTCCTATACATACACATTATTTTGGGAACTACCCTTACTTTGTGAATTTTATTGATGATTTTTTGAGGCATGCATGGTTGTATCCATTGAAAGCAAAGTTTGACGTATTTATTGATTCAAACATTTTTGCTTTTGGCTAAAAATCTATCAACATGTAAAAAGGGCACCCTCCATTATGATCAAGGGGGGCAATACATGTCTTCTTTCTAGCTAAGCATGGGATAAAACCTTAGTGTATAGTTCCATATGCACCTCAGAAAATGGATTTGTTGAACAAAAGAACAGTTCTCTCATCGAGATGGCAAGGTGTATGGTCAAAAGTCAAGTTTTACCACATAGTTTCTATCTTGAGGTTGTTATGTGTGCAACATATGTAATTAACAGGTCTCCTACTGAAGCATTGCAATCTATCACTCCACATGAGGCTTGGCATGGCCGCAAGCCATCTGTTGCTCATCTGCATGTTTTTGCTTGATTGGCATATGCATTAGTGCCTAAGCAACAATGCATGAAATAAGATGACAAAGTAGTGAAATGTATTTTTCTTGGTACGATTCTAAAAGCAAAGCCTATATCATCCATAGACTAAATGCATTTTGGTTAACCATGATGTTTTGTTTATGGAAGATGCAATTCAGCCATTACTTTCATGTACTAAGGAGACATCAGTTAGTTCCAAAGATGTGTATGACACTTTGCTGCCTCTTTTTACTAGGGGATAAAAAAATGTTGGTCCAAATGAGGGGATTTCTTAGTTTCACATGATGATGAAGATCATTCCATTTCTTATGCAAATTTACATGATGTACTTTTTGATGAGAGGCCTGATACAAAGGAGGCAAAAATTATGCCTAAATGGCTGGTGCAAACTTTGCGAGATAGGAAATTAGATGCACCTTTGTCATATCGTAGTCTTTCAGGCTGTCATAATGCTTCCTTTGCATCAGATTGCATGCTTGATATGAAAAGATACATGCCTACTTGATTGCACATGGGTTTGAGAACAATCCGATTGAGAGCACCTTATATGTTAAGCATGCAAATGATGTGCTTCTAATCATTGTTGTCTATATTGATGACATGCTACTCACTTATCATAATGAGAAGCATATTTTTTATTTTAAGGTTAATTTTCATGTTTCTTTTGAAATATCATATTTAGGGCATTTTCATCATAATTTGGGCATTCAATTTATGCAAGTTGATGGAAGAATAGCTTTGTGTCAAACAAAATATCTTGACACGTTATTGCATTGTTTTGGCCTTGAAGCTTGCAAACCTATTGCCACTCAAGTAAATACTTTAGATGAAGCTATCAAGCAAGCAATTCAATATGAGATTCAAGTATTCAAGGGCAACCAAGTTCAAGATGAAGATGTGTTGAACAATGAAGATGACCTTTCCCAAGTTTTTCAACCATCAATTTTTTAGGACCGATGAAGTGCAACCATTGATGTTAAGAATATACATGAGGATTATTTTATCAACCAATTTTGATGTGGCTTACTTGATGATGTGAAGGACTTATACTAGCCATGCCCAAGGTAAAAACTTCGAATGAGTTCATGAATCAAGCAATTCAGTGTGATAATAGTTTGTTCAAGAGAAAGCAAGATAAGGAGACTTATGTTCAATATTGAGAATACAAGTTTACCTCATTCCCTCTACAATACATGTTGGAAGAATCTCAACCAAAGCCCATGTAGCTAGATAACATCAGGGTTAGGAAAATTACACCAAGGGAAAGAAAGCATCAAAGAGACAATGGAGCATGCTTTTATTATGGAGATCATGATCATGTGGTATTCAAATGTCCTAAGAAGAAGAAAAAAGTTGGGGTTGGAACTTCCACAATCATCATCCCATATCAAAAGAATCATCATCAAAGTCAAAAGATGAATACATCCCATCAGGATAATTATGTAGTTGATTCTATGCCTAGATATACTATAAATCCTTTTGTGTTTCATCATTGATATCAATCATCATCGTGTTCTAGTACCACTTACCTAGAACCCTACAAATACCTCGAATTATGAAGATTCAAGTCCAATAATATCTTAAGATCTCATGATTGCTTCTCATGCAACTTGTAGCTTTAGGGGGAGGTGTTCATGGAGACAAAGGAAACCATCCTAAACCTTAGATTTCATGTGAATTTATATATCTTATGATTGTTTTAGAATTTGGAGAAAATAATGCTACCATTATGTCCAAAATGTGCAAAACCCTAAGATCAACTACCTATTTGCTTGATTCTAATATCCAGAGGTCTTGTTTTGGATTGTTGACATCATCAATTGTAACCATATTTGAACACCTATATAAGGAATTCTTAGCCATTCATATTCTCATTCTTAAAAATACTTGTCTTGGGAGATCAAGGAGTTTTGATCTCCAAGTAAGTACTTTCCAAGTTCCATCTCTAATAGCCTTGTTCCTTGTTCTAGTCTTGTCTAGTTTAGTATGCAAGACATCCTATATTGTCCTCTTGTAATCTCATAGTATAAGATCCTATCTGGTTATTTCTTGTACCTAGTATATCTCTCTCACGGGAGTTCTTGTAGTCCAGATATCTTTCTTCATACCTAGGATCTTGGGTTTTCGGATCTCTTGTATCCTATCTAATCTATTTATCCATATCTATCAATGCTAAGTTGTGGGAATTTTTATAATAGTTTTATACTCTTGTATCATTTTCCCTATCATGTAATCAGAAGTATATTTCCAAATCTTGTCCTATCTAGTTAGAGGGCATAATCTAGTTCTCCCCAGACGAAAATTTCATCTCATTAAATCTTTAATAGTAAATTGAATATTTCATAAAGAGGACTAGCTAGAGATATACTATTTTTATATGAAACTATGAATGAAAAAGAAAAAAAACCTTATGGCCAAGAGTTGAATTTTGGAAAAAAATTGACAAATCTATACTTGGAATGTATGATTAGAAATGAAGTGAATAATAATCATATAAATAATCCAATCATCCACAAATTGATCCAATCATATAAGAGAAGTTAGGTATGTTTTCCACCTAAATCATCAAAGATTTTAGTGTCTACCTATTAATAGAATTGCAACATAGCCCTCTTGTATATGCATAAAACTTTCTACATGAATGTCAAAACCACCATGCCAAACCACATGAATGCATTCAGGTAGTGTCCATCAATTCTACATGGTGTGTATGCTCAAGAAAGGCTGAATGAAAAAGCAAACTAGATTCTATGTTTATGGTTCAACTTCAACCAAGATGCATTTAAGAAGATGTTATATCATTGACTTTAAACAACCTTCATAAAAGAAAGAGTTTATCTTCCTGTATAGTAGGCATCCCATCATCATTGAAATTTACCCAACATAACTAAAAAGATGAAGAAATTGTTGAGAAACAACTCTAGATATGAAGATAAATTACTGAATTAGCATGATCCAAAGGTACATATCACTAAAAAAAATGATATTTTCAATGTGCTTCAAACACGTATGTGAGAAAACCTCAAATAATTTTGCAATTCTACTGTAAAAATTGTGTTTCATTTCTCCCAATTTATGAGATAGAGAGCCAAAATGAGAAATACATATCTAAATATCATGTCTTTTCCTTCTAAGTCACCAAGCAAACTTCATTATATGATAGAGAATAATCACTTCAATGAGCTTCAATAAACATTGTACTATGATGGATGACCTCTCAAAAAGTCTTTCTTTTGTGATCCTTCAAATATGGGGCCCTCCCTTATATATATCCAATGTTTCTAATGATGTCTTTGATAATGAAGATGAAAAGAAAATGGCAAGGAAATGCCAAGATATATTTCTTGGTATTTTCTTAGTTTTTTGTCTTCAAGTACCCACAAGAGTTGCACTCCATAATGTTACAAACATGGTTGTGTTCACCTAACACATCCACATGTAAGAAGCTTGTAGATTAGTATGCACAAACATATTAAAAAAATGTACACTAACAATAGGTGCTCTCATCACAATGTTTGAATGATTGGGCAACTATGCATTTTAATATATCGTACATATACAAATGTGTTGGCAATATGTCCTTTAACTTGGACACCAATAATAGCATAATCTTCCCATAAAAACATCAAAACCCTAATGTAATCCTACTTTATATGTCTTCTTAAGCCTCTTTTGCGCTCCATACATGTTTACTTAATGTGAAAATTGATTATGATGATTAATTTAAGAATGCTTTGAAGAGAAATATTATCACTCTCAAAGATGAAGCTTCATCAAAAGGAAAGCAACATAACAGAGATATCACTAAAGAATGGAAGAGTTAGAACAATCATACTTATTAAAATCTAGATATGCATACTATTGTTCATATATCTCTAAAGAATGGAAGAGTTAGAACAATCATACTTATTAAAGTCTAGATATGCATACCATTGTTTATATATATGTGTATGTTTTAATTCTTTTGTATTCTAAGATTTCGTTTGAGAACCTACCAAGTAAAGGATATGTAAGCTTTGGAGATTGAGTGGGATTCACTCTTGACCATAGGGAGTAGTTTCCTACCATGCAATTGAGATTGATAGACTTGCCAAAAAGTGACATCTTTTCTTTCCAACAGGAATGGCTAAATGCAATCCAAGAGGAATGGCTAAATGCACCTCCAATCAATGACATACGAGTTATTGGAGCATGCATTCTCATGTGTGACAACCCATGAGGGGACCAAAAAACAAAGTGCAAGAGATGTCTTGGTTGAGATCCATAGAAGACCAAACCCTTTTCTTATCTAACTTTGCATTATATATGTTCACCCACCCAAGTGATTCTACATGTCTTGACTATTTGAATTTATCATGTGGAAGGTGTGCTCCAATGATCTCAACAAACCCCCGTTGTGGAAATATGTTTTGTGAATGGGAAAAAGAGATACATACCCCTAACGCGTAAATAAGTGCTACAAAGTCAATACGTGACCATTTCTGCATTTAATTAACCATCATCTATATCTCTGTGTCACTTATTTTTTCGATTTATTCTTAATCCTCAATGTCGATGAGTCTAATGGCACGTCGGTTGTTTTAAAATGTTAGTTTCCCCTTTGAAGTATATGGTAGCATCTACGTACTACAGAGATATTACAACAACGTAACTGCTTTTCACACTATTATTACTCGTATGAAATATGTTTACATATTGTAACCAGTATATCTTATATACTGCATTTTCAAATCCTTGCCGTAAAAGTAATGTGGGTTAACCATATATGGATAAAACCTTGTGCTGTGAACTGCCTTATATGTCAATACATTTGTTATGTTTATTTATGTCTAATGACGATGAATGTGCCGATATCTCTTCATTTCCTCGATATGGTTTTATAGCTTGCTCATGTATTCCAGGCAAAAAACTGACAACACAATGAGATAAGAAATGCAGAAATGTATGCTCATCAACATTGTGGCTCCATGGAATTGTAAATATGTCTGTTCATTTCTCTTTAAAACTTCGGGAAAATGGGAATCTACTGTTTTCCTAACATGCCTTGTTGAACCAAACTAATTCATGTCCCAAAAAAAAAGTACGTATATCCATACCCATGATTCTATCTTACAATTAAAATAAAGGTCCTTAAAAACCAAATTTCTTTGAAAGTTGGTTCAAACCCAGAGCTGGTTCAAACCCAGAGTTAGGACACTGGTTCAAACCCAGAGCTGGTTAAACTCCGGTTAAGTATATTATTGTGAATTTTCTAGCATTCTAGCATGGAATGCCGTAAATCAATGAGCATCTTCAAAGTTCTAGGTGACTGCTTTCCATACAAAGATCGATACATCCCTGCAACAATCTCTCTGCTGGATGGGTGACACTTTTCCAGACAAACCCTTTGCCTTGCACAGACCAATACATCCTCTGATACACCCAAAGTCTCTTGCACTGCCTTCAACACGATTTCGAAAAGTTTGTTTTCTTCGAAGGTTTCTCGAAGGATATTTTCATCATCTATTAAAAGAAGATAGTATGCTGCAAATGATGTGCGGAACCAATGTTTCTTTCTCTCATCCGTAAACGAAGTAATGTTTTGGAATGCCCACTCCAAGCTCTTGATTATCTCGATGGCAGTGGTTCGAAAAGCTTCGCGTGCACTTCCATCCAAGCATGTACCCATCTTTACTAGGTTATCAATAGCTTTGACCTCCACTTGCTTCATAAAGGGATCCATGGATTCTTCAAAGTCACATCTTTCGCACCTAAGATTTGAAGGATTTTCAGTTTGCTTTGAAGGCACATAAATCTCTCCAAGAATGCCCCCCCACTCATAGAAGGGAAACAGAAGGACGGTATCCAAAATATAAATGACTCATCACATGTTTCAGCAATAATGCTAGAAATGAAAAAAAACGTAGATACAAGTATCAATAAAAGACACTGCATGTCCAAGCCTGCATAGCCTAGTGGTTGATGCTTTGATTCTCTGGGAGGAAGTCCTGGGTTCAAATCCTGGCTGGACATATCCATGAGTTCCCCAAGATGGGTGTCCATGAGATCCCCAAGATGGTGCCTCTACCTTACGAGGTCAGGTGTGTGTGTCTTTCCAATTCATTGCACTCTCAAAAAATACAAAAAATAAAAGACACTGCATATAAATAATGGACAAGAATACCACCTGCATTTGAATCCTCTACATCGCTCAAGATAACTCGTCCTGAAAGACAAAGCCAAAGCCCCGTGCTCTGCATAACAGATGGTGACCTCTTCTCCTTCAACAAGGTGCCGAATAGCCCGCACGAACAGGACCTCTTCTCCAATTCTCATCC